>CAKNXH010060604.1:306629-347335 GCA_932178445.1 Andricus quercusramuli | reverse complement strand
ATATATATATATATATATATATAAAGAAAAACCAAAAAATAAACATTTTAATTATTCTTTGGCTTTTCATTTTTCCAAGAATATAGGAAATTACCATAATACGTGTGTCTGGTGATATACTAGGAGGGTTAAAAAACTACTGCGCAGCCTTAGGTCCCATACAAAACTACTGCGCATCAAATTAAGCTAACTGAATCTTCCAAAGTGTCCTGAAACTTCCCGTGCAACATTCCCTCACAAGCGGACATTTTCTTGATTTACCGAACCTTGCCCTAACCTTTCAATGCAATATTCCCACCTTACAATGCAAGTTTCAAGAAATCTTCACGGAATTTTCTGTGCTTCCTGGGAAAGTGCAATTCTTATTTTCAATTTAAGATTCAAAAGTTATCGGCTCGAAAATGTTGGAACTCATAGGTTTAAAATAGCTTGAAATTTTTGCACTTCCAAACTTTAAAGATTTCTGCAAGTTTTTAACAGTCCAAATTAATTCAAAAGCATTTTAATTTGGATTTTCCAAAAACATAAAAACACGTTATTTCGAGGCTCTCAAAAAACACTTTTACCTACTACAAATTCAAAACTAAAAATGTAAAAGCTTAAGCTATTCAAATTTAAATTAATGATGAATTTTCCTGAATTTTAAACGATGTTTTAATTTGAAATTCTCTCATTTCTGAAGTTTCATTGAAATTATTTTTGACAAATTTTCAATTTAACATTGCTTTAATGTTATGACATTATAGTTGACGAAGTATTTTTGAATTTTTTGAATTTCGCTATCATGCGAAATTATTTTAATGTTAACCTTTTCCTCTTTACAATTATTTAAGTACACTCCACGCTCCCTTATACGACGAGCTCGGGACCAAAAACATTCCCTTATACGACGGCGCAAGGGGGACCCGTCTAACCCCTTCCACCAACAAGCTCACGAGGTCGTGCGCATACGCGTTGAATCCTGTGTCAGTTAGAGCTGGCTCCATAGCTCCATGAATATAGCTTTGTTTGCGAATGTAAACATTGTCAGATTGTCAAATTTGGTAGAATTGTAGGTTAATGACATTTTTAAGATAACCCCTTATAAAAATTCGTAATAAAAGTGTTCCATTTCAAAACTCATAACTAGGTAATCCTAAAAGCACTATACGAAAATATTGTATTCATATTTACGCGCGAGACTATTTGCTTCCCGCGCGAACTTTGAGCGGAGGAGTGGGGATGAAGGAGAACGAATTTCCCGTCGTATAGGGGAGCGCCAACTGGTCGTATAATGGAGCGGGCGTATAAGGGAATGTCGTATAAGGGAGCGTGGAGAGTATACAGGTTTTTTATTTAAAATTGTACAATTATGAATGATTTAAATTTGAAATGACAAAAGGTTGAACATTTAAATTTTGAAGCATAATTTGTACAATGTAGTTTGTTAACATGATATAATTTCCATTTTAACACTTATATGCATGCAGGTTAGGTTCACCTACCACAAGAAAATACTACAAACCAAATTTTATACTATTTATTGGCTGATAAAACTCACACAAAACCATCATTTTCGCTTCTTTTTTAAGAAAAGTGTACTTCCTAGTTTTCAAAATTAGAAAACTATTCATGTTTAATAGGTTATGTTCGTTGACAGCAACGATATACGAACACTTTTTACGTATTTATTCCTTTTTCTTCACTTTTTTTTTCAAAAAACAAATTTCGTTTCACTAATAAAAAGGTTTTGTGTTGTTTATATCTATGATATTAATTCAATTTTTCGCGTAATAACATGATTTCCACTTTTTCCACTTGTGCGGTATACCTAGCGCGAAATTTAAACTGAATTACTTTCATTTTTCATTTTCAAAGTTACTAGCCATATTTTTCAAAATGATTGATATTTAGCATATTATACACGCTATTGAAAATATCTTGAGGAAAGCCTCGTGTCATTTTTGTACAGCATTTATTCATCGAAATCCTCAAGGATTTTCAAATTCCTTGAAGAAAAAGAAATCGACGAGTATCAGACTATCAGTTGACTGACTCAGGGGTTTCCTCGCATAGCCTGAAAATCCTCGAGGATTTCTTCAGCAGGGTAAGGTTGCACCTTGCATTGAAGTTTATTAAAACACTTTTTTTATTTACACAATGTTTTTATTTACCTAAGTACGGCCCTGAAACATGCAACATGCTTTTGATCACATAAGCCGTAAGTGAACAGTACTGGTTTATGAGTACGGGTCAAGACTTGTACATATATAATATTATAAGCAGGCTGGCTTCTTATCACAGAGGTTCTCAACTGAGGTCGTTTATTTTCTTTACTTCTCTTTATTGAGAGTTTTATTCCTGACTATGAGCACCCCTCCTTTTATATTGTATACTTGCAAGAGGCATTACACTCAAAATATGAATTATACGCCGAGGGGTTGACAACACAACCGATGTAGTGTACACTCACTTCAAGTGACTTTATTAACATACACCTGGCTTCACGAGTTGTTTGCCCCTCAGATTACTATATATTTTTTTATTTTTTTGCCATTTTGGAAATTCTTAATTTCATATTAATTTTTCATTTGTGAGTTTACTCTAGATCGTTATATTGAAAATCTTTGCAATGTAAATCTTGCATCACAATTAATTCAACATTAATAAAATCTAGATAAAATAAAAAGTGTATTTTTTCATAAGTATTGAGGTTCAGTAAAAGCATATGGGATTTTATAATTTACAGTGTGAGTCGATTTTGCAATTGATAATCGTCATCGGAAATCGGGTTGAGATCGATTTGAAGAAATCGAACGAGTGCAGTAAGGAGAAATATTTACGAAATGCTAATTTCTCAGGAACGTGTTTCGCTGCGTTCGCAAATCGATGGTATTTTGCTTGGGTTTCGTTTTTTGGTAGCGAATCGCGCCTGTAAGGAATGAAATAATAAAGGTGCTTGAGAAAGAGGAGACAGGATGGAGGTGTAAAATTACGAAAAATTTGACTGCTTTTTACATTCCAGTGTCTACACTTACCTACTTTTATCTCACAGATCAAAAAATGATTTATGGAACTTATAATTGATTTATCATTGTTTTGTTGATTCTATTAGAGATTTTAAACAAATAAGAAGCTGTAGTGATTTAAAATATTGAATTAGCTTAAAGCCTTCAAATACATGTTTTTTTATTAAAATTAAACTTTCGCATTGCAGAGGGGAAATCAAAATTTCACGTAGACTCGCAAACCGCGAAATAAATGTTTAAATTTTTTGTAGAGAGCCTAATTGTAAAATCATTTAATTTGGGCGTCTGTCTGTCGGAACACGCGCTTTGCGCTCGGATATTCATTCTTTGCTCTCGGAATACTTGAATGAAACTTTAATACAGATCTTTTAGATTTTAGATCGCAGTTTTTTTTTGTATTAATTTCATAGCATTTATAATTAAAATTTTCTAATTATATTTAAAATTTGAAACATTAATATTCAAACAATTGAAGCCTTGGCAGAAATAACGTTGGGTCAGCACAAGTTCTGTGTGCATGAAGATCTGTAGAGTTATTTTCTATTCCAAAGAAACGCTGCAATTCCTAAACTGTCAACGAAAATATGAAAATTGAATTCGTTAAGAAATGTCAAAATATTCGCGGATATTTAATTCTTATCAACCTTAACTTCCAAAAGAAAATTGAATTTATTAGAATTGCAGGCAAAAAAGAATTAAAGGGCTAGGAGAGACTGGAAAAGCCTAAGTTAATTAAAAATAAAACAGAAGTGCTGGTAGAAAAACGTTCAGAGCCGGTAATATCAAACATATTATTTCTAAAAGGAAGAATAATTATTTCCAACGTTGCCAAATACAGTTTTTGAATTTTTTTTGGACACTTAAGCAAATATTATTTTTTGTTTTTGTCCCTGTTTAAAAGTTCTCAAGTTTTTGGAAAAATACGTTTTTGATGTTGAGATTGATGTGAAGTAAGTAACCTGGATTATTTTGAAATTTCTTTTCGAATTCGATTTTCGAATATTAGCTATTTTCACTTTATCGCCAGCTATCTTCACATCGTCGAGTGCTGAGGGGAAAACAATGGCACCAGAAGCATAGGACAAAACGTTGTTTTTGTAATGTCTTCGTAATATAATAATTATTATAATTTTTTTATTTCATTACATAGTTCTTAAAAAATAAAAGCTAACTTCCAAATACATTTATATGGAAAAAATTAGTCCTTACGAACATGTTAACAAAATAGGGTCATAATGGACCAAATCCCATGTATTTGGTTCATTGTTTCCCCCTCAGCGCTCAACGAAGTGAAGTTACCAAAAAGTTACCTGTGTTGATCGAACAAAGTTATTTCTGCCAAGGCTTCAATCATCAAAATTGAAACCCAAAAAATGTAATCATGTTAGATTGAAAAATGAAAAAATTGGTTGGTTAAAATGTATATCGATCAAAATTGTAAATTTAACAATTAATGACATTTATTAGTTACAATTGAAATCTTGTTTGAATTATTCAACGTAGAATTCCATTTTTGATACTTCAAATAAAAAAATTTACATTTTTAAAGATTTATTTTCAATCATTTCAATAAACGGGACTTTTTTCCAAGATTTGAGTGGCCATCCTGCTTTATATAAATAAATCTCTTATTTAGAGAATAATAATATTTAGTAACTTTTGTAATTATTTCGTAGTTCCACCAATTATTATTAATAACTGTGTAAAAAATTAATAATAATAGGAATAAAATAATCCATCAAAATAAAATCATTTTATGGAAATAATCCGTATAATTCGTTTTTATACTTTTTTATTGATGTATTTTTCATTATTATTTTTTTTTTTTAATTCTACTTATTAATTATTTTAAGAAATGGTGAAGAATTCAACCAATTAAAATATATCTCTTGCGTTACGGGTAATAACTTTAAAAAGTTTAAATTTAATCTATTTTCCCGCCTCTAATTAAACACGTGCTGATTGGTGTGAAAACAAAACACGACTCAACAAGTGTTTTTTTCGTCAGAATAGACGCTTTCGACTGCTTTCGACTTCCGACGCCTTGTTGGCTGTTTCGTGCGTCATGATTTTAATTTTCTTCTATATTTATAACCGTCTGTTTTTTATAAAAATTCACTCAATATTAGTGTTTGTATGTGTTAATTTATTCCTCTCAAATTTGTTCATTTACCACAACCGTGTTGATTGTTGGATTGTTGCCGGCATATTTTTGGGTTATGTTTAGTGAGATTTTGTAATTATTTTTCATTTTCGAATGATTTTTCAATATTTTCATAAACGAAGCATCATAATATTCATGAAACTAATTTTACGAAATCTCGAAGCCTATGTTCACCGAAAATATTTGTGCTACGCTGCACTCCCCGAATTTTAGTAAACACCACCTATAGTCACCGTTCCATTTTCCCCATTCTAGGTACGCGCACCGAATTTCGGCGAGTGACCAATCACAAATCAATAATTGTTTTCGAAATTATGTATTTGAAATTGTATGTAATTATATAGAAATATAACCAATTTTTTGTAAATTTAAGTTTAAAACTTAAAACAGACTTACGTTGTTGGTAAACAGTTTCCTACTTCTTTTTTTGTTTGCTAAAATTTTGGTTCTCTTATGATTTAAAGGATTTAACTTTAAAAACATTTTTATTTTCTGTTGCAGGTCACGTATTTCAAAACCCGGAGGCAGTTAATCTAGTTTTGGAACCTGGAATATGGTGAGTACATTACATAATGAGTAAATTAAAATTCTTTCAAGTTTTTATGTATACTTGGACATAATCAGATTTTAAAAACCCTCAAAATTCCTGTTTATTTAAATTGTTTGAAAACTTTGAAAATTATCCATATACTCTTTTTTTATAGCCCGAGAAAAGCACTGTTAACTCGTTTCATTATTCTTTTTTAGGTTTAAATTATTTTTAAAGACTTTGTAAAAGCTGTAAAATGTATGTATATTAAATTATGAGTTGTTGTTAGATGTTTTGACTCGAGAGGCTAATCTCTCTACTTTTATTATAAGAAATAAATAAAAATTCCATTGCTCTTATTGATTTACTTAACTTTAATCCTATTTTTAGAATTTAATTGTGATTTCTGAAATGCACTTTATAGATTCAAAGGAAGCTATTTTGCAATTAAGAAAATATTACCAAAACACAAAAACTAATTTTTTAGAACATCTGAAGAAAAGAGAGGAGTTTCTAATAGATTAATGGATGAAGCGAGTGCGTCTTTAAAGCAAAAATAATATTGTTAATATTTTCTGGCTTAAAATATAATATTTTGGAAGCCAAATTATGATAAAAAGTATTTGGAACCTTGGATGGCTATTGTTCAATGAGTTCACAAATTTTACGGATGACTCGACATAAACGGCTAAAGAATAAAAACTAAAATTTTGAAAATACGTGTTCTCACAAGAGAAATATTAACTCCTTGACTTTCTTCATCAAAAAATATTATTTTATCCAAATCTCAATATTGTCATGATATCCTTCATTTTTATTTCAGCTCAAAAGACGAAGAGGTAGATAGTAATTGTGTGGTTAGGGCGCGAGGTCTTCCTTGGCAGTTGTCTGATCAGGACATCGCTAAATTTTTCCGAGGACTGAATGTCGCGAAGTAAGTAAAATTTAATTTGCCATGTATCACCTACGAAATATCTTGTACCTACACCAGTAAACACATCTAAGTGTGATTCTTAACATTTTAATTAAATAACTAAAGCTGCAACTTTCTTCAACGAATAATTTGTCTCGTATTTTTGTGCAAGCTACTGGGATCAATGTCTTTGAGGTAAAAGTAGGCATCTTCATAATGTGTTCTTGTATTTTTATTACTCCTGCATTCATTATAACCAGGGTGACCACAAACAGAAAAATGTAAAATGCCAGTGATTTTTTTTACCGGGAACGAACCAGGAATTTGTTTATTTGTTAGTAAAAAAATATCCAATCCTGAACTTGACAATTGTTAATTTTTTAAGTCTTTTTAATATTTCGTTTAATTTCAAGTTTCATCAATTTGGAAATGTGTAGTTTCAAATGCTTATTTCAAGCGAGTGACTTTTTGCACTTGTTTCAGAATTCTTTTTATTCTTTGTGCTTATTTGATATTTTTCCCAATTTGTTGCAATTGCAAATACCTAATCTTACATTTTTGAATTTTGAATTTAAGCAGAGATTTAATGATTTAGAATTAAAAGCACTCAAAATTGAATATTTTTTAATGGAAACATACATATAAAATAGAACAATTTTTGAAGCTGCAATGTTGATTTAAAAAATTAGAATTGAAAACTTTCAGAATTGAATTTTTTTAAATAAAATAAAATAAATTTTATTTATAAATCAAAACTTGATAAATTAGGCAATCTCAAATTAATAGCATTTAAAATTAAACTATTTTGAATTGATCCCTCCAAGATATTTTTTCACTTTTTAAGGGTTTAATTTGAAAATTAGGGCTCGAATAAATGTCTGAAAACCTGGGGATTGACAGGAATTCTTTTTTGAGATCGCAGTGGTCATCCTGATAATATGTAGTACAATTTTATTACTTTATTAATTTCATTATGTGTAAATTTTTAATCGTTGTGGATTTTCTGAATGTTGTCACTGGGTAGATCGATTAATCATGATACGAGATGCAGTAAATGTTTACATTTAGAGATCTTTTAGAAGCGCAAGCAAGAAGTATTTTAGAAACTCAATAACTAACGCATTGGTCTTACGATAACTTCTATCTAGGGTCAAGGATCATGCTTCTTCGGTCTGGCACAATTAAGTCTGATTTGAGACTCTAAATTTTGGACTTACAATGAACAGTATTTTACCAAAATAAAGGCTGGCTTTTCTTAAGTCTTTTAGGGTAAAATATTTCTAAAAAAAAATGTGTCTTACTTTAAAGTTATTAAAGTGATGCTATCATGTTAGTTATATTTAGAGTTATTAAAGTGATGTTATTATGTTATTTATATTATTTTTTATTAAAAATTTGAACGCTTTGAACGTGAAATAGTTCCATACTCGGCTAATCAAATAGTTTTCTTATTTCGAGACAACCTTTTAATTAGAGCTGATTAATTTTGAATGCAGCAGGGGAGAATTCATAAAAACGAAAACTAAACCTAAAATTGTACAATTCAGAAGAATACAATTTTATATTGTCCAAATTTTGTTTCCAAATAGAAGTACAATTTACTGTGAAGTATATTAAATTAATATTTGTGAATTTCAGAGGTGGCGTTGCCTTGTGTTTGAGTCCGCATGGAAGGCGGAACGGAGAAGCTTTAGTACGTTTTGTGAGTAAAGAACACAGGGACATGGCGTTGAAGAGGCATAAGCATCACATTGGCTCTCGCTATATCGAAGTCTACAAAGCATCCGGAGATGACTTTGTTGGAGTCGCCGGAGGCACCAGTGGAGAAGCACATGCCTTCCTCTCTCGAGGAGCTCAAGTTATCGTCCGGATGAGAGGACTTCCTTACGACTGTGTAGCCAAACAAGTGGTGAGCTATCAAAATATATTTTTTTAATTCAAATCTATTCCTATTAAACACCGACTTCTAAAGCACATCTACTGGCGCTCGTTGAAGTTGAACTAAGTAAGACTGTGAAATTTATTTTTCTTCTCAAGCTGTACCCATTTCCTAATATCCAACTAATTCTTTGCAGCTGGACTTTTTCGCGTCCGGACAAAAACCCTGCCAAGTTCTAGACGGTGAAGATGGAGTCTTATTCGTGAAGAAGGCAGACGGTCGGGCAACTGGCGATGCTTTTGTCCTTTTCGCGAAGGAAGAGGATGCGGCGAAGGCTCTCAGCAAACACAGGGATTGTATCGGTAGCCGCTACATCGAACTTTTTAGAAGTACAACCGCCGAAGTGCAACAGGTAAACTTGATTCATTAGAAAAAATTCATTTTAGGTGACAGTTCTAGCAGAAATATATTTAGAAATGAAGATGGAGATATTCTGCCATTTTTACATTCTCATCATAATGAGGAGGTATTAGTTTTATGTGAAAACTGACTATTGCGAATTTTTTTGTTTTGATTTTAGGTTTTAAACCGAGTGAGTGACACAAAAGCGTACGACAGGATGCCACAGCCAGTGCTGCCGATGCCAAAGTTCAGCACACTTTTACCGCAACATGTCATCACGTCAGGAACTCGCAAAGACTGCGTTCGCCTCCGTGGACTTCCCTACGAAGCGCTTGTCGAGCACATCCTCGAGTTCATGGGCGAACACTCGAAAAACATCGTTTACCAAGGAGTCCACATGGTTTATAACACACAGGTAAAGATTCATTTTTCTATTTACAGTACTCTCACAAAGCGCCTTTTTCGCCAAGTGTCACTAGCTAGCTCACTAGCTCTAAATTCGGTAAGTGCGTTGAGTATGGCTTTAGATGCACGTGCGCCAGACGATATTCAAATAATCTACCAATGCGTTCCCGAGCACTGGGCGCTTTGTGAGAGTCTAATGTACTTTACGGAGTTTCTGGTAGTTCGGATTCCACCTTAGCTGGCGTTAAGTACAATGATGTATTTTAAATTTATCCAGGGTCAACCCTCGGGTGAAGCATTCATCCAGATGAACAGTGAGGGCTCTGCGTACGCTTGTGCCTCTCAGCGTCACCATCGCTACATGATCTTCGGGAAGAAGCAGCGCTATATTGAGGTCTTCCAGTGCAGCGGCGAAGACATGAATCTGGTATTAACAGGAGGTCCGACTCCGACAAAAGCTCTGCTCTCACCCGGTACGTTAACCCCGCAATCACCCGGGCCTCTAACCCATCAACAGCCTTCGGCCCCAGTCCCAATGCCGACGCCTCAAGCCCCCTTATGGGACATTCACGCACTAATGCAAGCTCAGGCTCAAGCCCAGGCGCAAGCTCAGGCCCAAGCCCAGGCTCAAGCGCAGGCTCTCAGGAATCAGGACTTTTGGTTGATGGCTCTCGCCTCGAATCCTCCCAATTCCAACTCACCAGTATCGCCTACCTCCAACAACACGAGCAAAGCTCTAGCGCTTCCTGCGCCGGCTCAACATCAAATGCAGTCCTACGCCATGACACCACAACATGCTGCTGCCATTCACGCGGCCCAGCAGCATGCCCAGCAACCTCAAGCACCATTTTTACTTTTTAATATGCCCTCTCGGTACCCAATTCTTCACCGGGCTCCTCAGCCTCATGGGCTCATGCCTTCCCTTATTCAAGCTCCACTCAATCCCGCCGCTTTGGTAGGTTTAAAGAGGTCTTGGGAATCCGCTTTTCCAGCCGAAACCACTAGCGCCGCTGCCCCCAAACGAGGCCCTTGGCAAACTCCGCCTGGGTTTCCCACCCAGGCCACCGCTCCCGGTTTGGCATATCCTGCTCAATTCTATCCGCAAATGTAGAGTCTGAGCTAGCCGAAGTTTCTTGGCAAATTAGATGATTTTTTTAAAGCATAGTTTTTTGACGGAAAGATTAAACTAGTAAAATTCAGGGCCCGGATCAAGTAACAGATTGTAATTTTAATCATGTTTAAATCAGAATATTAAAAGGGCACAAAAGGAGTATCAAAAGGAGCCATTCTGGGTTAAGTAGCAAAATGAAACTATGATCCTTCTGACAAAAAACGTGACTTTTTCACCACACGTGACAATAATTTAAGGTATTATTAAGTGCCTAACTTTCTTGGATCCATCTGCAATCTCGATTTTTATCAGCCGAATGCATCGCATCCAATCTCTTAGCATTCGGAAAGTAAACTAATCCACGAGATGTCACTTTTATCAGGCAGTCTTTGCATGGCATTAAAGAAAGGGTAAAAATAACAAAACTTCAGGCTCTTTACAAATATAAACAAAAAAACATTTTTTCAGCAATAATAAAAGCAGAAAAAATATATCTCTTATACTTAATATAAATACGATAAAATATAATTATTAAAAGACACAATAGGAATTTCCCGACGGAAAATTGTCAACGATGTCAAATTGTCGATAGTAAATATTATAAAAAAATGGTCTGATTAAACTTTATTTATTAATTAAAAATAAAAATCGACTAGACCTTTCACAAAGGAGCATCATAGTGAATTTCAGTGAAATTTGTTCGAAGAAAAATGTTTTGACAATATGCAAGGTATTTTTAACCCTATTTAGTCATACGGGGTAACTTCACCGATTTTTTTAAAATATTTAAACAACTAATTTTGGTTACAAAAAGTAAATGATCATCTTTTGCAATCCTTAAATAATACCTAGCAATTTTTTAGATTTTTAGGAGTCATTACGACCCAGTGTGACTATTAGGCGATTCTACTGAAGTGTGACTAATTAGGGTTAAAATATTGTTTTTTTTTTTACATCTTAAAAAAATCCAAACTTTTTGAAAAAATGCACATTTTCAAAACATTTTTCGTTGACTATTTTTTAGTCGATTTTCACAAAATTGCAAAAAACATCAGATTATAAATTATTTTATTTTATTTTGAAAATACATTTCCATCAAGCTTGAACTTTTCAATAATTAAAATTTCGTAAAACATTAAAAATTAATATAACTGACAGAATAAACAATATAAATAAAAAATTTAGGAATTCTTCTGAAAAGGTCATCTAAAAATTTAATGTTGTTAATATTAAACCGTTTTTTTCCATGAATCTTTTGATTTTATTAATCATAGCTACCACTATTATTGCTGAACCAAACTTTTCAGTTTTCTAAGAGCTTTTAAATTTTTAATTAGGTATATTTACTCTTATTTTAAGACAAATGCAATAGGGTCGATGCATGCGGGGGATTTTTATCCAAAAACGTGCCTGACTTTAAAGAAAATTGTATAAGAAAGTTATTCCTTAAGCAAAGAAACATTATTTTCAAGACTCATTTATAAAATAAATCTTCCATTAAATGGAACCCCTTTGAAGTCAGATTCGTAATTAATTGCAGTTTTTTCTAAAACTTGAAAAGAAGTCGAGTTTGCAGATTTTTCTTATGACTTGAGGTTCGCTATACGTAAGTTTTGATATTCCATTTTTTCTAATGAAACTCGTGATGATATATTTACACCAGTGTTTCGTCCGGAAGGACAAACCAAGTGCCTTAATTGCTTCAAGATTTTGAGACTTTACATTGAATATCCATATATTTATGGTGATAAAAGAGTACTTAGAAATGATCGTTGCATTTACCTTGACCGTCAAGTGAAAGGTATTATTTTTTTATTAATTATTAAAATATATAATATTATATATATAAATATTTAGAAAATCTTATCGTATATAATTATTCTGTAATATATAGTTTATTTAGACTTTTCTCCTCATTCCCTAGTAGATTATCTAGTTACTATGTCAACTGGTTGTTGCTAGTTTTACATTCCGAAAATCGTGTGCGTATTCCATACACAATGGTCCCAAACCCCTAAAATTAATCAGAATATATATTTTGATAGAATCTATCTGATTAAAGCAGCTTATGAGAGCAGCTAGATTTTATATTGGAGGTAGGCGCTATTTGCAAATCCCTCAACATTCCTTAGCTAACATTCCTCATTTTCCCTCAAGAAAGATGCCACATTTCGCAATAATTAAGATTTGAGAGTACAAAGGAGCTGAATTGTTTAGTACTTAAAAATGATCCTTGCTATTTCTGATGGACAATTATTTTACACTAGTGTTCAAGAATTATTGTTAATGGGAGCACTGGGTGCTAGTCTCCTGATCTTTTTGATCTTTGTCCTTTTTAATTCATCTGAATTCGTCCCTGAAGGGTTCTTCAGTGTTCCGTTTATTATATTTAATTTAGAGATTCGACTCTTCAGCAAAGGATTTTTATTCTTGAGAATCGAATAAATCGGTACAATTAAAATTCTTTGCTGAAAGACTGCAGCTTCTAATTTTAGAGATTAGTACTTCCGGTGTCTCACATTCTACGCAGTGCTTACCACACCTTACTTGGGACTCCAAGGAATATCTCGAGGATGAGTTTGTGGAAATTCCAGGAAATCTTTGTAGACAACAAAATAGAGTTCATGTTGAAATATAAAAACTCCAAAGTCTTCCACATCTCCACACCTTGAGTTTGAAAGATTTCAATTTCCACGAGCTAATTCTCGATTTTCCTAGGTGCGACGGATAAGAACTCTGGCCAAATATACGCGATTCTTGCCAAGCTTTTACGTTTAATAAATAAAAAGAAGAATCCGGAGATCGTTCGTTGCGCCAGGAAAATATTTTAGTATATTGGTTGAACGCATGTAGTGGGATGTGGAGGGACATACATCTTTGTTAATACGGAAGAAAGGCCATCTCGAAGATTTATTGTGTGTTTTTATTATCGTATGGTTGACAACTTGCACACAGCCGTTCTTCAAATATGTGGTAGCGAGTAGTAGGTATTTTTATTTGATTTCCCCGGATCGGCTGATACCTAGTCTTCCGTCAGAAATAGTCGACTCTAAAATAACTTAGTCTTAAGTTTTTCATGATTGTATTGTATTCATGATTTAAAGTTCGAGTCACATTTCTGATTGAAGCGAACAAGAATTGAAAACTTGAGAATAGTTGTACTAGTTCTTCAATTATGTTCATCAAAGTGTAGAAAATTGAGGAATAACTTTCGGCTTGTTGTCTTTTTTAAAACGACCCAATATGTAAATTTAAATGTCGCGCTGCAGTTGTAAGTACAGACTAGCAGCGCTGGTCGTAAGGGTGGAGTCTCATAGAAGCGCCAAACTGGGCGCAAAACGTGAAACCAATAGACAGTTTAGCTAATGAAAGTTTTTTGTAGATTACTAGGAGAAAATCATTGGCTGAAATGTCTAGTGACTTGACGTTTTGCGCCAAGACTGACGCACAGGACGCCACCTTGAGGCGCGAAATACAATGTGCTTTAAATTATGGCAATTTTGAATTAGAAAGCTTTTAAATCCTATAATTTAAAGCCCGAAATGTTATCACCATTTCTCTGCTTAACAAAGAGATTCTATCATTAAAATTAAAATCCAAACTCGGCAGCTAAAATTGAGAATATCAAAAACGCTTTGCTTTTGAATTCAAGATGATGAAATCAATCTCAGAAAAGTACGACTTTTTCTCAGGTGGTCTGATCCAAGTGCAAAAAATTTGCTCGTGTTAAAAAGATTTTTACACTTCTTTGTGGTGTCTTTTCTTCGGTTTTCGTTTAATTAGAAATGGTAAATCGGTGGTTAAGTTGCGCCCTGAAATTACCTTACTCGTGCACATGCATCGCATCACTCCGTTGGCTTTCGCTGGATTCATGCGACGAATATCATGGGCAAAGATTATTGATAAATTCTAATAATACAATTATTCTATTTACTATTTTCTGTACTAACTGGACATAGGCTGCATTATAACGTGACCCTGTGTTAAATGTGTTGTCTGGTTTGTGGATGGCTAACAACTGGTGATTGACGGCGTCGCTTTCCGTTTATGTGCGTCAGATTCTTGTCTAAGGGACGACTAAGCTACACTTGTAAAACAATTTCGTCGGATATTTATCATTATAGTTTTTGTCTCTCTTTCCCTGGAAATATTCGCAGCACGCATGAGCTCGTAATAATTTTTTTTTCTTCGTCCACCGACATTTTCACGGCTCTTTTTTTTGTTGAGTTCTTCATTTCTAACTTGTGGTTTACATTTCGCAACATATTCGGAATCCCACACTTAGCCATAACCTCTAATTTTGACGTGATTGTGGCGCGAAGTTCAGAGTACGAGATTTTCTTTTTTCGATTTATAAATTAAATTTTTCAGTGCTTGGGAGCTTTTGATTTCTAAATTTACGGAATTTAATCCATTTGTTTGCATAAGCTGGGAAAATGTCACGGACAGAAATTTAGAGGGCCTCCTTTGTCTCCAGGAACTAGATACAATTTTTGCTTCAAAAATAGTTCTGAATTTCGATTTTGAAATTAAAAATAAAATTACTTCATGCAATAATTTGGCTTTGCTGGTGCAGGGATATTCAAAGGGAATCAGAATTATGGGATAATTTAGCATACATTAAGAAATATTTTTTGTTTATTATTGATAATTAAGCTTCAATTCTTATTTTCTTGAATCGGATCCTTTTTGCATATGCCTGCTTAGAGTTCTAAAACTTATTTTAATTTAGACACTTTCCAATTTACTGCCTGCTAATTTTAGTAAATTTCTGGAAATTCTAAATTTGCAGCTTCAAAATAAAAAATTGTGGATATAAATATTGAAGATAAAATTGCGCACCCAAATCTTAAACCCATGCTTGAAAAAAACCTAAAAAATTGACGCGATTTTGGCGGTAAATTCAAGTTATCAGACATTCTCTTCTCATTGAATGATTTACATCAATTAAAATGAGCGTCTTAGAACTCTAAACAAGCCAAATTTTTCAGAAGAAAGAAGTTTTTTTATCAGCTTTTGCCTCTGCCCTAGCGAAAGCTAACTAATGGTCATGCATCAATGCACTACGTAGCGCAATGGAATGGGATGAAGTGTCGATGTCTCGATAATAATAAATCTCGTTAGAGGATTTCATTATAACTACACGTAATATTGGGAGCTAGGAAACACACTTCTACACGGACGTACGAGCACATCTACACGCACAACACTTTTTTTTACTGTAAACTCTGTATATCGATGATTATATACCAATAATCAATAATCATGTTTAATAAATGTAATCGTGTCTCGTGGATATCTTTAAGCTTGCCGGGTTGGTGGTTTCTTATCCTTGATACCTTGCAGGGTGGTCGTACTTTTCTATCCGCCCCGGTTTCTTCATCTTCGTAAATCTAAAAATCAAATTGAAGATGAATAAGCCGAGACAGTATCTCAGAACTTTTTTCGGTTTATAAATTCTGTATTGAAAAAAGAGGGAAAATATGTGTGCGTGTTCGATCAAGGAGGGAATTTTTGCATGAGATTCATCAGAATATTTTGCTTTTTCATAACTGGTTGCATGCATTTTTTGTAGGCAGAAGCCTAGATTTCAATGTTGACGAAGTATGTAGGCGGATAGAAAAAAGTACGGTCATCAATCCTGTTACGTTCTTTATAGAGATTTCACGGGGCTCGCAGGTATCTTTGGTGCGTAACGAATCAGTCGAGAATTCTGTGTCGCAACACACATTGGGGGTTTCTATCACTATTTTTTATCTCCGTTCCCTTTTTTCTAAGCTATCTTGCCCTTTATCTATCATCCAAGCTATTATCTCTCATTTCTAACCTTCAGGCTGGTTTATCATTTAATTTTTTAAGACTGTATATGGTGAGGGTGTTGAAACTCAATATCATTTTTAAAACTTTGAAAACCATCGTACATTATTACTTCAATTTATGCAATTTAATTTTTCCGCTATTGTTACGTCACACTTAAACTTAACCTTTATTTCTTACGTGATTGTCGCGCAACACTGAAATTGCTTAAATTGCTTTCAAACATCACTTATATGCTTTATAATTGGAATATTTCTTCTATTTTTTTTTAAAACTATTTTTGAAGAAAAAACCAGCCTGGAAATCTCTGGTGTTTTCCCAAGTGGTGGTAGTTTAGGAATCTAGTCAGTGATATAGAATTTTTTATGTGTTGTAGAAAAATGTCCGTCTTTGGGAAGTATTTACTTATTTTATTTATTTTTTCACAAAAAAATTGATTTCATGTTCTGAGAGTTTTTTTCTCATTTAGTTATGGAATTGAATACAAGTAACGCAAAATTGTATGCTCTTTTTTGAAATTTAAAACTTAAACTTCTAATCCAGATGCAAAGAAGGAAAAGTTTAGTTTGTCAACTGAGGACACCTGAATTATACTCATAAAATATTGATGTATGATTTGTAACTTAGCGTCTCGGTTCCTTCGAAAGTAAACTGGTTTCCATTAAAACTTGTGAAACCGGTTCTGCAGTCAATTTAAATGGATAAAGGACCAAATTTTTATTTTTATTTCTGTTAATTCCAATGAAACGATTTTCATTTCTGAACTCTTCATTTTTAAATTCAAGCACTTTATTTTAAGTATCATTAATTTTAATGATACGAAAAAACTTCAGAACCTATTATCAGCTTTTTAACATCATATTAAAAATTGTTTTATGTTTTCAAATTGACTCAAATATGTAGTTAATATTAGTACCATTTTACTAACAAAAAATTACCAGAGATGCCTGCTTACAACCCCAGAGTGCAAGAACAGAATTGTAAATTGAAATTTCTATTGCAAGTCGGAAGTTTTAAGATTTAGAGTCCTACACAATTTATAAAGATTGATACCATATTTTCATAAATGAAAATATAGAGTAGTAAATTAAGTTTATAAGTTAATTAAATGATAAAATTTCCATTTGCAACTCTGGCACATAGATTATTAGGTTCATTTTTTACTTATTATTATCTGCGAACTTGCGTTGAAATATTCCCGTAACATACTCGATTGGCAATTTACACATCAGACTCCTAAGGTTGTACGTTATTTTCACGATGTTTATGGATAATCCTTTTCACTTTACTTTAAATCTTGCAGAACCTATTTTTCTTTGTTGGTAATGCTGTGGCTATTTACTATTATACCCGTTTTTATTTGCCACTCAACATTCATCTGGAAATCAAAAACTAATTAGGGTAAATTTTTATTGAGACTAAGTTTTAGAATGCTCAACGACATTATTTTATAATTTAGATAATAATTGACTTTATGTATTTAAAGTAATTCTCTTTAATAGGTTCTTTCTATTGATATTAGAATTGTCTTCATGATCCAGCAATAACCCCCTGCAAAGATAGATTCCAATTAATTTTTAAAAGTACTTACTGCTACCGCTTTAACGTTTAAAAAATAAGAGAACATCTTGGAATTTAAAGTTGGCGCAGAAATCAAATATTCTTTCCTATTTCTCTGGGTATAGGGTTTTTATGATTTCTGGAGGATTTTTGGTGGCATGGAGCGTGGAAACGTATAAATCAGATTAATTAGTTTTCACATTTTGTAACTTTAAATATTGCTACGTTCAACCTATTGACTACAAGCTTGACGATGGCAGCGGGTTTTGATGTGTGGTGCTGTTTACGATGTATCCGGGGCCTGTGCTGGGACTGGTGAGTGGTGAACGGTGAACGGACAATGATTACCCAGTCCAGCAAATCGTTCTTTAAAAAAAAATCTCATCGTACCACTGTTACTTCGATAGAAGTTTAAAAATCGATTAATACTAGCTTTTAATAATTTTGGACGCGCCGACATTTAAATGCTTTTCAATGTCTGTCCCTTCGTCTTGAAAATGATACTCGTAACTTTTTAAATAAAAAAAATAAACTTGTGGCGTCACAGTCACGCCAAAACTGTAATGACACTCTTGCACATGAACTCTGAAACCTTCTAAATTGTGAAAGGTTTTGGATTTAAATACCATTCTAATTTTGGAAGAATGGGAATTTCACCTTACATGTGATGTTTCAAAATTCGGGTTATTTCCAATTTTTTGAATTTTTTTATTTGGATGCTTTCAATTTTGGGAAAATACAAAGTTTGACCCTCTTAGTATTAAAGATCTTGATGCTTTTAAAACTGAAACTATTTAAAATTTAAAACAATGAAAGGATTCAAATTCTGATTTTGGAGGCTTAAAAATATTTAACAATAAAATTCAAAATAAAATTATGGGAAAAGCTTAATTAGTTAATCATTTGCCAAACGCTTTAAGAGATTATGTTTAATTTTGGAGTTATTATTTTTATATTATTGTGGAGAAAAATTGAAACGGGCGATCTTTTTTTGTTTCAAAAGTTACAAACAGTATTTTTCAAAATAAATGCATAGATATTGAATAGGGACGAGCAAAAAGGAGTGTGGTTTGGCATTCGACAAGAAGTAATAACACAGTTTTTTGTGGTAAACAAGAATACAAAATTAGAAATGAAATCCAAAAATGTTATGCAATTTACAGTTTTGTGAAAATGTGCAAAAAAGGTTTTTTTTCGAACTTAGTTAATTGCACATTAAAAAATGTATATGTCGAACATGAAATTTGTTCAGCTTGAATCGAAGAAATATGCTGTTATTTTTTTATTTGGAAAACAAAATTTGTTGTGGTTTTTGAAGCGTTAAAATCTTTGGAAAAAGTCCAAATTCGCGATTTTGAAACGCTTAAAAAAGGATGACAATTTTGTTGCATAATAACACAAAGGAATAGTGAGGAGTGGGACGAGCGACAAAACTTGAGAGCAAGATCCTGCACATGCGCACTGGCGGTTGCCATGTCAACGATGTCAACACGCGTTGGAAGTTTTGAACTTTGTGTATTGAAAAAACATAAACAAACGAGCATAACCTACATATGCATCAAGATGTCAAAATATAACATATGGGGAGTGATTATAACACGTGACTGCGAAAACAGCTCTGCGCATGTGCACGATCTTGCATACAAGTTTTCATTCGTGGCAAGCATTAACGAATTCGTTGACGTCGCTCGTCCCACCTCTGCTCACCAAACACATAGGGTGATACCACTCCTTACTATTCCTTCGTGGATAATTTAGGGAGCGTATTGAATGAGGTATGAACTTGACAACGAATCGTGTACGAAAGGACAACCAGTGCGAGCAAAAGTGTGAAGTTGTTTTGTAAATTCAAATATTTCTCTTCGCAGTCTAAAACTTTTTTTTAAATGCACAAATAACTAATTTTTAAAAATCTTTCGCACATTTTCACAAAATTGTAGCATGCACAAAATTTGGTTATCTCCATTTTTTTTTCATTTTTCCTTACAAAAATTATTTCCAAAAAATTCACCAAAATTGTTGTCCTCATCAGAAAATTTTCAAATTCAAAAACCGATCAGAACAAAATTAATCGATTTCAAAATTTGGTATTAATTTTTTCGGATACCAAACCACAACAAGGTTTTTCTCAGCTCAATATTAAAGCAACATTTCTAGCTTCTATTTTGATATTTTTAAAATTTTCTGATTTTAAAGTTTATAAATACTTTAAAATCAAAGTTTGGAAGCTTCCCATTCCAATTTATTTCTAATCCCAGTGGACACCGGGACATCCTGAAGATGTCCTTAGAATATACCTCTATTCCATCTGACGGACGTCTATAAGACATCATTAGGATCTTTTCATGCCTTTAAAAGGTTCTCAGAACGTACTCCAAAAGATATCTATAGGACAACTTTAGGACTTCTATGTCCACTGGGCTGTTTCTGCAGTAATATTTGTTCTCAATTCGAATTTAGTTCTAAATTAAAAATTTGAATGCTTCAGATTATCTGATGTTTTTAAATTTTAATATAAATTTCGTCACTTGAAAATTTCTTTTTTTTTCTAAATTAAAAAACTTCCAAATTCTGAACTAAATTTCCTTGGGTGGATAAAATTATAAAACGAAGAAAATGAAGCGAGGTAAAACCTATTCTTTTCTTAGCTCAATAATTTTTTTCTGGTATTCTGGTTATGGTTATTCAAGTAATAATATTTTCACTTGTGTCTGTCTTACTTCAATGTTTTAAAATTGCAACTCTTATTTCTTTTCTGTTCTACCCTTATATTTTTCTTCTCTAAATCGAAGACAGAGGTACGAGGTTGGTTTAATTTTTTATTTTCCATTTAAAGAACTTTCAGAATAAGTATTACATACCTGGTTCTCTAAAGGGAATAAGCTCAATTTATAATTCATAATTGTTATTTTCAAACTTGAATGTGGTGGTTCTGAGAAAGAGAGAGAGAGAGAGGATTTGGTAATTCGGCGTCGGGGCAAAAAACGCAAAAGGTGGTTGCGACGTGTGCGTACAATTTACTGTATTATGTTATACAATGGTGCAGTGTGGATCGCGTTTTGGTAGCGGGACTTCTACGTACAATACTAACTTCTGTGCTTCCAGGTAGGCCAAGTCAATCAATCATTATTCCTAAGCTGGCGAGGATTTAGGAGCCTTTTATTACCAGGAAATTATATGTAACAAATTAAGAATTTTAAATTGAAAGAAAAACACGTTTTCCATCATTGAAAGATGATAATTAATGTAAAAGAAATTGTTTGTCGGAAACATTTTATTTAACTTTGAGAATGGTATCTGGCTCTTGGTTCCTCATCAGAATTACGATATCATGTGGTTTAGAGCTCTCTAATTTTTACTATAAATAAAAGGGTATTTTGTGTTTTGTTCTAAATGGTAAACATAGCTAGTATTCGTTTTATTTTGTATATAGAAATCATGGGTTCTCTGTTAATTTGGCTATTGGTGTTTCACGTATGCAAAATTAACTTTCTACTGGTGTCACAAATGGTTACAAGTCACAATTGCAACGCGTTTCAGTTCGAAACACTATTAACTCTTATCCTACATTTATTCATCCTGCATTCAATAGATGACCAGAATTTTCAATTTGTCTGGTAAAAAAGTTTTAAAAAAAAGTCTGTTTTAAAATTAATCTATTATTTGATAGAAAAGTGAAAGCTAGATTTCTCTGCTCCTAGGGAAAATATTTAATTGGAAATGTTATAGAATCGTGGAGAGAATAAGTAATTAAAGATGGAAATGGATAATGGTAGTAATGTTGTTATTTTGTAATATTTTATTTCACCAGGAGGCACGATGATGCCACCACCTCTCGCTACAGCAGCAATGTTCCAGCCTCCACCATCGCTTCCAGCATTTCCCCCAACATTTTCGCCAATTTTCTACTGGCCTCATCCCTCGCCTCCTGTGAGCCCGACAAATTACTATAATCATGGAAGCATTCCGGCGATACCTCAGCAGGCAACACTGGTAAATCACAATTCTTTAAATTATTTCTAAAATTTTCGAAGAATTCGATTCGATCCTTGTTTTCTTTTCTACCATTTTTTGTTTTCATATTGTTGAAAATTTGAAGTTAGGTTCTCGGTTAGGTTCACAATATTTAACTGAAATAAAATTCATCTTCGTTAATACTAATAAAAGTATTATATTGATATAATAGCAGTTTCTAAAGAAATACTGTTATAACTTTTAAAAAGGAAATAGAAAGTACTCCAATTTAAATTTCGCGCCACAAACGTAGGACTTACGATTTCAATGAAAAATGGTTTAGCTTTCAATGTATCAAACTTGAAACGAGGTTTTTCATTTATTTCCATTGTTACAAATTTTCTAATTGTTGGACCTATCAAATATGGACTAGTTCATTTTCAACTCTTCGCAGCTAATACTGTTCAACTGAAAGCATTTCAGTTCATAATTTATTTGTGTTTTTAATGCTTCAATTTTGAAAACGTTTACTTTTAAGGGCTGGGCAATTAAAACGCGTTATACGGACAGTACCGTCCAGAAATATGAGGACAACTAAAAAAACTAGCGATTAAGAATAGGATATACAAAATTATAATTATACTCAATCAAAAAAGTAGAATTTTGCACGCTTCCAAATGCTTCCAAGTTTTAACGTTTTGAAATTGGACTGCTTTCTAATTTTTAAAGGCTTCTTATTTGAAATTGTTCCACTTACATGTATAATATGAAATAGACTCAAAACGTTTAGTTGTAACAGGTGGAAGGTCAATAACGGCTGCTTTTGAGCCCAGAATCAGACAATAATTTTTTAGGGCGAAATAAAGACGGATAAAGATTCGAATTAGTTTTCCCGCAATTTGTCAACTTAATAGACATTTTTTCACACAAGAACCAGTAAACTTTAACGGTCGATCGTTTAATATGTTTTTTTAAAGCAAGAACCATTTAAAAGTTTTTGCGTTAAAAAAATTCTACCAAATTGACAAGATACGGAAGAACTACTTTGAATCTTTTTGAGGTTTATGGGGGGTTGGTGGGGGGGCTCCGGTCGCTTGATAGGTTTGAGCGACGCGTCGATCAGAGGCCACCAGTCTCACGAAATAATTATGTAATTCTATATCTTTTTTTTACATGCGACGCCTCAATTTTTTTAAATGAGTGATTCCAATAATTTTAAGTTGAGTAAAAATTGACGCAAATTCAAATTTTTACAGTGCTTGAATTTTTACAGTTTCATTCGTTGAAATGTAAAAAAAAATTGAACACCTTAAATATATTATCCTCTATAGTTTTTACTTCCCCATTCTATTTCTTAAACTCAACTCAATTAATTTAACATTTGGACTTATGCACATTTCAATGTTTTTTATTATTTTTTTTAACTTGGAAGTAGATTATATTTAAAATATGACTTTCTAAGTTTTTGTAATTTTTAAATTTGAAGATTTATATATATAATGTAACCAACCAGTGCTATTTTTACGATTTCAATAGAAATGTATTTTGGAATAATTCCTTGTTTAATTCTAATCTGAAATTGAATTGAAAAAGAATGAATTGAAATATAAAATTATTACATTTTCATCATAATGAAAAGGTAGTAGTTTTGCGTGAAAACTGACTATCGCGGATCTAATTATATCTCCAAATTTTTAAACACCTTGAATTGGACAAAAAACAGGTTTTTACGGAGGTGCCTGTCTTCGTCTGTATACTGGATAACTGTTAAAAGAATCGAAATGGATTACACTTTGGCATACCTGTTTAGGGACTGAAAAGAAAGGTCGAGTTCTTATGCAAAGTACGAAAAAAATGATTTTTGATAGGATGCGTAATTTTCGTTTTAATCGACAAAAATAACGTTATAAATAACAAATTTGAATTTGTGGAAAAACGTCATAAGATACAACAAAATGTTAATTGACAAAACTGTTCATTCCAGAAATATCTACAAATTTGTAATTAACAATTTTTTATAAGACGCGTGGTTTTCGTTTTAATCATACAATAAAATGTTAATTAACAAAATTTTTGACGTAAAAAAAACTAAAAATTTGTTGATGGCCACTTTTGATAAATAACCAATTTTAATTCTTGTTAAAACGATTCAAGATACTAAATAAAGATACTTTGGCATTTTTTTAAAGAGTCTCTTATGTCAGCATCGAAGTACTGGAAGTTTCAGTACTTGTAGAAGAAAATTATATTGTGTGACAAGCTTTAAAAGCAACAGATTACAATTCCCTGATAGTACAATGTTTCAAATGTGAAGAAAACGCGAAGGGATTAGGATTTTTTACTGAACAAGTGATGGAATCCATTCACTATGATTTTAATAATATTTAGCAAAATTGTTAATCCCGACTACGTTCAACACCTTCTACGTGCTGTATGGGTATACAATGAGTCAATGGCCATCATGTGTGAGGGAAATAATTGCTTCTACATTATTTTAAACTTCAGTTTGCATGAAAAAAACTCATTTCTCCTACTTACATTTAAAGCTTCAATAAATAATTAATTTCTAAAAAAAAGCACATTTAATGACTAAAGACGTCTTTTAGGGGCGTCTTTAGTCCTTGAAAAGTTAAATTTGCAAATTAAAAAAAAATATTCCAAAATAGAGGTTTTTGAAGAAGGGCCCCAGAGATGATTTGAATTTTATTCTTAAAATAGTTGCACATCATCCAGAAGTTGCATTCTACAGAAAGCCGGCGAGAGTACGAGGACCTTAGTTTTGAATTTGATGGAGGGTCACCGTCTGAAAACTTTTCAGTTTATAATATTTTTTATTATGAATGCTTCAATTTTGAAAACGTTTACTTTTAAAGGCTGCGCATATAAAACGCGTAATTATATGTGACCATCCGCGAAGAACGGGACCTAACGCGGAAAAAAATCGATTTTTAGTTTTTTTACACCAGTTGATAGTTTTTTATTTGCTCTTTCATGATAAGAAATATTATTTCTATATCTGAAAACTTCGAATTGTTATTAAACTGCAAAGTGGAGGCCCTCTTAAGGAGTTCCTGTGTTAAAACGTCTCTACAATCGCTTCTCCTGTAAAATGAAACTACCGCGCGTTAGGTCCCTTTCTTCGCGGACGGTCATATTTGTAGTTATCTTGTCAAAGTTTTAGAAGAAAAAAGATCTCCAAACTTAGAATGAATCATGCACTATGAAAACCATATCCTATTTTTTAAATACCCTATTTCCCCTATTATTCAACACTTTTAATTAATTTTATACTGCTTTTTTTGCAGTTGACACCAGCAGAAATACTTCAGGCTCCACCAGAGACTCGTTTGGAGTTGATTCCACCGCCAGGCTTAGGCAAACACTTTCCTCTATCCGATCGCACGCTTTACCTGTTGCATCTCTCCAAGCACCACGCAACTAGTACAACATTGAACTGTTCCTAGTTCCAAGTTTCAACAAGCAAAAGCTGAATCGGTCCAATGCCGAACAAGTCAATGCCTTGCCTCGTCTGAAAGATACTTTGTGTGATCTTATTTTCTTTTTATCCTCATGAGTTCCCGCCTGGAGTCTACTGAACACGAAGGTCAGCAGGTGCTGATCTCCGGACGATTAGAAATGCATATCAAAAGAACTGACAAAAAACAAACAGAAATAAGCTAAACAAATTAGGTAGAGGCCACCTCTAAAAGAGCCAAAATAACCAGAAGAACTAAAAGAAAAGTCAATTTCAGACTTGTATACAATAACTATAATCATTTTTCTATCATCCAAAAAAAACTCTACCCTCATATAGAACAAAAGGGAAACTTTGCATCACAGTTAAATAATTAATTCTTCAAAGATAATTATTAAAACTGAAATATTCTTAAAAGGATTTTCTCTTACTTTTTTGTTATTGAGCTTTTAATTTTTAAATATACTTTTACTTTTTCTGGATTTAAGAAAATCTATTAAATGGATTCAGGCGTCCATTTACAGCTCCTGCTTCCCTTCATCGAAGGAAGCTCTCGTAGTCTTTGACGTGCCCACGAATAGCACAATCTTTCTAGTCTAGAGACAGAGCCAGCTTAGCGTACACATATTTGCAATATCTCTTTCGGAAGATAGAGCCGCTCATTTTGTCGCAATCCAGGATCAAGAATTTGTCCTACGACGATACGAACATATATCGCCAACGTTTGATTCAATTTAAAAACTGCTTTATATATAACTAGTATACCTTCAAGTTCTTTCTTATTGGGACTGTTTTTTGCGTTTTGCATTTCTAAAATAGTACTTGTAACTTGAATTACAAGAAGAAATGTTTGCCATTTAAATTTCGTACCATCCAAGTTAACGTCATTCTGTCAGGGAGGTGCGTCTCAGATGAAAACAAACCTCTTCCGCCTTTGTCTTCATACGCGTAGAAGACAAAAGCAGAGATATATAAAATATGTTTATTTGCACCTGAGAAGAACCTTCCTTGACACAATTACTTCAACTTGAAGTGCTCTGGTTACGAAATGGTGGCGCTGAATTTAAATTCTTTTTTCTTTATAAAAGTTACGAGCACGTATTAAAGATAAAATTTCAAATATGAATTAGAGCTTTATGTAATTTTGAAAACTTTTTTTAATGTTAGAAGATAGTTTTCCATATAGGAAACTATAAAAAAGTCCAAAGTCGATATAACTAGACAGGTCGCGCCAGGGCCGCCGATTTTAGTAATCTATTAATTCGTGTATGTATGTATATCTTTTATTGTTGTTAATTATCTATTTGCGAGAATAACTTATATAGTTCAGCGAATTTTTCGTAATTTAATGTTAACCCCCGGAAAATAATATATATCCATCGCGTAGGTATCCGTTTCGCGAAACGAAAGCATAATATTAGATATTACTGCCTTCATGCGAAGCGAAACAACAAATATTACAACAGTCTTCCGTACAGTTCTTTTTTCTACTAGCAGTTTCTACCCTTACTTAATAATTTGTTTGTTAGTAGCAAAGACTAGTTTTGTACATTTTTTTAGCAAAGTACGTCTTGAAAATAAATTCCCTTCCTCTGGAAACTCATCTTTCGTTCCAGATCTTTTTGTAAAAATTTTAGGATATTTAAGAAATTTCCAATAAAAGAAATTTCAGATAGTTATTGTAAATTATGCCGCTTTTTGATCTCGTAGCGATCAATGTCTTCTAACCAGGACGATATTTTCTCTTAAATTAACTAGGATCGAAGAGAAAATATTACCCTTAATGACCTATCCTAGATTTCGCGTCAAAATTTATGCCAGGATTAAACATAACCTCTAAACTTGTTGCAATTCTGGCGCCAAAGTTAAATTCAGAAATTTCTCTCGATTCTAGTTTCGATTTCTTTCAAATAATCTTTCGTTTTTAATGTATATCTAAGCATACGTTTGCGCAATAATAGTGTAATAAGTGCGCAAAAAGCTGCGTGATTGATTGTTTTATCGACTGCATCGTTGATGCCGATCATTAATGATCTGCACACCTTTGAACCGTGATGAAATTTCACTTTGGTAGTCGCAGTCAATAGGTGCAATTTTTAGGCCTATGATGATATTTCTGTGCAATAATAATAAATGTCGGACAAGAGTCTCGAGAATAACTTGAAAGATCTAAAAGGTGCTTTTCAATTAATATTTAATTTTATTATTCACAAAAAAATGCAGCATCTAAGAAACTCATTTTTATTTTTGAGATCTTCCACGTTATTGGCTACATCATAAATACGGCATCCGACAAGAATACCTAATAAATAAACATAAATATTTAAATTATATTAATATATTGCGTAGCGAATATATAGTTAGCGAAATTAAATGTGCAGTTTTGCGTCCTTCGCTTTTTCTCTTGTAATTAATTACTCAGAGAAGAATGAAGAATTAAAACTGCTGCGTGTAGCCTTAATATATATTCTTATAGAGATTACAAATACTTGTATCTGCGAAATAGATAAGATCTCCTTCATTTCGAAAATTTATATGTTTTATATCCGTTTCGAAAAAAACGAGGAAATTTATATTTTTGGACGATCCTCGTTAAACTCAGTTCTTTTGTGATTTATTTTCGTTGTGCAAGAAATGATGAAAAATTTCTCTGAGAAATTTAATCAATTTTATTATTGACCATAGATTATTGAAATTTATTATTATTCGAATTTCCAGAGGAATTTTTCAATACAAATTTTAATTAGCGACTTATTTACGCTCAAGGGGCGAGTCAGAGGCAAAGATTGCCGGGAAATTGATATTGTTCTCTGAACTGAATTTTGGAGAAAAGTAATAAAAATAGCCTTTGTGCTTACGCGTGATGTTGTGTTGAAGTCACCGATTCTGGTGCAATTATAGATTATTCCATACATTAAGGAACGTTCCTACGTTTTAGAAAGTAATAAACGATAAATATGAGACGTAGAAAGGCGCTGATCGAATTAGTTATAATTTTAAGGATCGTAAAGCGTGAATGTAAATAGGATCACGGCGAGTGTTCAGAAGAAAAGCGAATGGTTATGAGAAGGAAGTTTGCGCACTGTCTGTTGCAATTATTTTTAACATTAAAAAAAATTAATAATTTTTCTCTGAATTCTGATCATTTTTTATCTGCCACTTACTGAAATTTAAATCTCGCGCCATAATCGTAATGCCACGTTCAAACATAACCTCTACTTCTGAGGCCACTGTGACTGTGTCATCACTGTGACTGATTTTGTTTCTAAATTGAGATGAAAATATCAAATTTAATAATATTGTATTGTAAAAAAATTAACCGCTCAACATGACAATAGCTATATTTTAAATATTGCGAAACAGTGATTGCCTTCTTCACGAGAGATAACATATCATAGAAACCTAGAAAAGATTTTAGATATGTACGAATGTACTTTTTATGTTTACAATTAAATACAAATACAAATATGGTCGTAATTCGCATCATGGCGATGCTCAAACGCTGCGAAGTAAAAAAATAGGATAAGAAATCCTTAGAACTTTGAAAATTGAATTTTGGCGTGATCGCGTATTGCAGAGAAACGACTTTCTAAACATTTTATTTGTTATGTAATACGATTACAGTGAAATTATTTCCATAGATATGTGTATGTATATATATATGTATGTATATATATACACGTAAATATATATATATATAATATTATAATGATATTTAATGACTATGTTATGCCAATATCAATATTAATATATTAAATATTGTTTTGAAAATCTTATTTAATTTATTAACCACAAATTCCCATCAATTAAATAACAAAAACGGAGAAGAAAATTGTAAGGGTGAACGTAATTTATTTATTGAAAAGCTCTCAACGAAGATTGTATCTAACATTTTTTAGTAATTCTCGAGTCACTTAATTCAACTCAATTTTAATATTCACTATTAATTTTTTAAAAGTCAAAGTTCTTGTACTTACATGTTAGAAAAATGTTTCCTCGTATCCAGAAATTAGGAAAATAATTTTTTTTATCTTCAAATTATTCTTTTCAGTAATTCTCGAGTGACAACTTCGAATTCTTTCGCAATTTGAAATTTAAGTACTTTTATTCTAGAAAATGATTTCCTGGTATTCAAAACTAAGAAATCTTTATTTTCTACAGTAATTCTCGAGTCACAACATGAGAATTTTTCAATTGAATTTAACATTTTAATGAGTAAATCTTTCTTCTTTCAATTGTAAGTATACAATTTTCAATCTTAACATTCAGTTTAATTGTAAGATTAATCAACTATATTGCAACATTTTTTTTCTTCAAAAAATCGAACTAAACCAATTTTCTAAATATCTTAATCGAAATACAACCACATAATTTTTTTCTATAGACTCCAATGAAAGAAACCGAAGAAAAAGAGAAAAAATGGTAAGTATAAACAAAACTTATTAATTAAAAAGCAGGAAATTAAAATTGTTATAGCTATATTTTCCCAGTCAAAACTCGAGACATTTTTTAATTTGAGTTCTTTCACTTAAATTTTAGAAAATCGCTTCAAGATTTCCAAAAAGCAAGAAACGAGATTTTTTATCTTTATTTTTCTCAGTTATCCTCGAATAATAATTTGCTAATTTCTCAATTTAAAGTTCAAGTTTTTTAACTTAATTTTTAGAAAATCGCTTCATGATATCCAAAAACTAAGAAGCGAAAGTTGTTATTATTTTTCAGTAATTCACGAATTACAATTTTTTTCCATTAAAAACAAGTTCTGTTACTCAAATTTGAGAAAATCACTGTCTGATGTCCAAAAACCAAGAAAAGAGATCTTTTTATGTTCGACATATACTTTTCAGTAATTCTCGAATTACAGCTTCGGAATTTTTCAATTTAAATTTAAGTTTCTTTACTTAAATTTTAGATACTGAATTATAACGTAGAAAATTGTTAACGTAACAAATTTACATAAGAAAAACACTTTGTAGGTATCGCACATTTATAAAACTTTATTAACAATTCGCGCACTTCTAAAACTGATATAAAATTAATATATAAGTTTCTTTAAATTATGTGATCCGTGTGCGTATGCATATTGTAATATATCACACTACCATTTGTCCAAGGAAAAAATTAAAGATTACAAGTAAGTTTAACTAAAGTGTCAACCCGAAAATTTTTAGCACAATAAATTCGAACCGGGTAAAGTGAAGGAAACGGAAAAGAACTTTTCCGTAAACTCTTTCATGTTTTCCTCAGAGCTTTATAAAAACTGCAGAAAATCGAAAATGTTAAGTCGATTTATACCGTTTAATTATTTTCAACTGCGAAATTTGACATGGTGATAAGAATTATTTTCCCTGGACAATTGGTAGAGAGAAATTAAGTATAGTACCACAAAATTCGAGTTCGAGACTAAACCTAGGAAACTATACAAATTTAAACATATCAGTTAATTATAGGAGCGAAGTGGAATTTATCCAAGCTTAAAATAAATCGCGTTTATCTCTAAGTATTCGAAGACATGACTAAATTATAAGGACCTCGCCGAAAAGCGAAAAATCGGGAGTGATTCACGCCCGACTTAAATTATTTAATAATTATGGACGGACATTGATGACGTTTTATCGTACGCGTATTTTACACTCGGTCTTTCGCTAAGTATATATCACAAATTCACAACTTGAACATCCTTAGGATCGATTCGTAAACACTTATGTAAATGATTGGCAGTGCTCTATATAAACGCGTACAAAGATATATTTATATCTAAATTCTAATTATCCTCGACATTGAATGCACGAGACGTCTATAAATATATGTATATGTATACATAACGTATCAAATTTTACACTTGCATTTCATTGTCAAGTTTATAATTAATATTAAAAATTGGGCGTATTCACATTCTTATGCTAAGTGCCAATAAATACTTCTTTCTAATAAATCTAGCTTCTTGTATTGGTCGTATCTTGATATTTATAAAAACGAACTTTTACAGTAAATATTTATAGTTTGGGTTTTATCTTTCTATATAAGTCAGTGCGACGACAGATACAACATTTTAGAAAGCGAGGCAAGTTCCTTTTGTCAACTCTTACTAAATCACTAATTATAAGAGTCATGTTTTCGAGGAGAGACGAACAAGCGTAGCGAAATTAAAAACCAGGTCCCCTGTTAAATAAGGCGGAAAAAAGAAACTCGATTTTTAAATTTGGCGTCCCTTCCTCTCTCCTCGGAAAATTGATGTGATGTTTTTTATTGCACAAATCTTTCGGCCGAATATAAAACAAAATTACGAAAGAATGTGCTTAGATTTCGCAGGCTTGAAAATCTACAAATCTCTCACTTGTTTCACTTTTAAGGCATTTCTATATTTGATCGCTTTCAGCTTACCGGAAACTGCACTCGGCTTTTTTTGGTGGAAAAAAGTCGATAGATGCATGAGATCAAGGAGAGCACACTTACAACTATAGAAATTGCTGATCCTTGCGAGCATTGCATTTTCAAAGAAAAAAATTTAAAATCGAATTTAAGGTGGCTATTTCTCAAAGATTTCTTATTTAAAAACAGGCTTAAATTTATTTTTATCTGTCTTCTTCCTCGTAATCATTAGTATATAAATTTTTTGAATCCACAAATTTTATATTTGAAATAAATTACTTTTTAGTTCCAATTTCATGCGCGAAGAAAAGTTATGCAAAATAAAATTTCTTTGTTTTAAACAAAAGTTAATTTTTCCACACTTTGCACAGAAATTTTCATTTTATTATATTTAAATTCTTCACGATTTGGACCAATTTATTTGAGTGATTTCAAGCAAATTCAGAGAAATTAAATTGAAAATCCAAATTTAAGGCGGTTCTCACTTTCTAAAGAAATTCTTAGTTTGTAAATGGCAAATCTAAGTAGTTTTATATTAAAAAATGGAATTTGTTCCTCATGATTATCAGTATCATCAAGTTTTTGAATCCAAAAATTAATTTCAAATAAATTATTTCTAGTTTAAATTGCATGAAACAAAAAGTTTATTCAAAGCCTTTTTAAAATTGAATTTGAATGGTCACGTTTTTTGTCAAAGTTTTCTAGTTACCTTAAAAATAAATAACCGTTGCGCAAATTTTATGCGTAAATAACAGATACTTAATTTCTAAGAAATATATCTTAAAGTCTTCGTGTTTGTTTGTTTCTTTCATTTTAACTGACTCAAAGGCAGGCAGGCAGTAAGAGTTTCAGTGAGAATCTACAAACTATGATTTTTGAAGGTGCCAAGGCGATTAGTGTAATACCAACTAAACGAGAGAGCTCCGATCTTTGTTTAAAGAAAAGCATGGGTTCAGAAGATTTAAATTTATGATAAATGTATGCGCGATTAAATAAAAACAAAGTCGACAGTACTCTTAGATAAAACATTTAAAAAATGTGAAGAAAAACAAAACTTTCTGACTATTTTCTGACTATCTCCGATGTTGTAAAATTTTTGAATATACAATTAATGTTCTCAAATAGAAATCCCGCCTTTTAATTTCCAATCTAAAGAATTTTCTGAAGAATAATTTTGAATTATTTTTTAATTCACCATCAACTTTTCCTACTGAATACAAGTTTTAAATAAAACAGAATGCATTTATAATGCAAGGAAGAATACCAACCTTTAATTTCCAATCATCAGAATTCACTGGAGAATAACTACCCAATCTCAACATTTTTTAAAGTATAAGTATTCTTTTCTGAAGTAGTAAGTACCAATCTTCCGAATTTTCTGAAGAATATTTTCCAATCCTCAGAATTTTCCGAAGAATGATTTCCGATCCTCAGAATTTTCTAAAGAATAATTAACAATCCTTTTTTTTTTAATTTACAATTAATTTTTCCAACTGAAATAACATTTTAAACAGAAAACTACTGGATTTGATATCCGAGGAAGAATCCCACCTTTTAATTTCCGATCTTCCCAATTTTCTGAAGAAGAATTTCCAATCCTCAGAGTTTTCTGAAGAATAATTTTCAACTGTCTTTAATTTACAATGATTTTTTTTCCAACTGCTGGAATTAAATGGTAAATAGAAAACCACTAGATTTGAAATCCGAGAAAAAATCCCAACCTTTTAATTTCCAATCCTCGCTCGGAAGGATCATTTTGTACGTAGAAAATGAATCCAGGAAAGAAGGAATTTTCTTTCCTACATTGCAGTTTCCAGTGGTTGACTCTTGCTCCTCGCATGAGAGGAAAGCTGCGTGAGTTCCGTATAAGGGTCATTCGGTACAAATGTGTCGAAATTAGTTTCGAGTAAGGCTTCGCTTTTGGATCGAAGGGGTTTTTCCTCAGCAGAATCGAGATTCGTTTCAAGAATAGCATCGCTTCGGGGTCGTTCCTCATAATAATAAGGATGAGAAATTGGAGGACTGAAGTACTCCGGAACTGGTTCGGAACTAGGTGTCAGAGGACTTGTGTCGTAAGTGTTGTAATCCATCGGAGCGAAAGAATCGGTCATCGCAAGACTAGAATTCAACGGAAGAGTGGATGCATTGTTAAGATAGGCGGAGTCGTTGACAGGATCTGTGGGAATTTCATCGGGAGCTACTTCGCTGTTCACTTCTGAAGGCCAGTTGCTGTTATTCCTAGAGGTGAAGGTTGAATGGTTTCGGAATCCTTCGTTCCGATAGGCAAGGTCGAAGACTGGATTGTCTCCCGTTCCAGGATATTTCACTCCCTGGGAAATTAAAAATTATACATTAGGGGTTTCTAGTTTAATATTTATTGATCATTCATTTAATTTTAATTAAAATATTGCTGATTCTTCAAGATTATTTTTAAGCGTGGCTTGACGCAATTTTTGCATGAAATTCAAATCCAAGATTATTTTTAGTCTTTAATTGATAAAATTACCTTAAACTCGCTGGTACTTGGAGAATAACGCGGATTGTGAGCTTCGTAGACATCGTAGCTCTGATTGTCATCCATGGAAGAATTCAACTGCGATTTGTCCATTGAATCCAAGCTTCCCCCGTTCATCATCTTCTTGTAATCGAGAGTTCTCGAATTTAAGGTATCAGTAGATTGCTTCGTCTGAAAATAATTATAAATAATAATCAATTTGGAAGCGACTTTTTAACAATTCGCAGGAAAGCATATTATTCCCATTTTCTGTAAAATAAGACAATCACAGTTGCTTGAATTAATATAAAACGAAATTGAGCATTAGATTTTTTTCACATATAAATAAAGCTGAACAAGAAGGACGCAAACGTAATTAAATTTGAGAGTTTTACTTTCTGACCTGCATCGGTGGTACCAGAACCACTCTTTTTTGTCGCATTGGCCGCTTGCAGAATTTATAAATTCATTAGAATCACGGCAAGTAAAATTCATTTTAAGTAATATTTTTTTATGAACCGACTGATTCCCTCACTTAAAAACTATAATTGAAGCAAAACTTAGATTAAAGATCTGAAGCATGAACTAAAATTCAAAGCAAGAAATTAAGCTGTGGCGTTTTTAAGCATTTTTAAAAATAATTTAAATTGAAGCAGAAATTCGAAACATTTTCAAAGTGAAAAATTTTTAATGCAAAAATGATTTGAAAAACTGTCAGCATGAATTTTAAGTGAAGGATACGTAGAGATTAAATTTCTTCCAAATTGAAAAATTGTCTAAAAAATTGTTGTGATACAAAAATTAATGCTTACCGCTATTGGTTTTCGTCGATAAGGAAGTTCCGAAAACCCTGAGGTTGATCCAACGGATCGCAAAGAGTGAAGAGATTGTCGAATGGAATTTCTCCTCTCTAGTCGTTCGACTTTTCTCTTCTTGGATTTTGAAACCCAGAAACCGATTGCAGCCGCCAAGAGTGCTAAAGCAGCGCCTATAGCACCCAAAACTCCGATGGCCACAATATCTCTCCTCCAAGAAAGAGGATCAATCGAAACTCTCGGATCTGAAAAAATAGATGGATATTAAAATCTGAATTCTTGAATTGGTTCAAAATTCAAATTCCAATAAATAACTGCGACAAAAAATGATTAAAATCCTCTTATATTGTTGATTTCAATATAAGCAATAAACTTATTTCAAGTAAAAAAATGTATATAGAAGAATTTTACTGTAGGCAGGTCCGGATTAAGGGTAGGGCCGACGGGGCCGCGGCCCGGGGCCCCCACATTTTGGGGGCCCCCACAAAAAATGCGAACAAATAGGTTTTTTAATTTTTTAACGGTTCTTGATTTTTCTCCCCAATTGTGGCCACACGGGGACAAAAATGGCGGACGCTCTTCTTCATTTCCTCCAGGAGCACGGCATTGATATTCAAGATTGTCGCGGCCAATCGTACGACACCGCGCCAAATATGAGTGGCAAGTACAAAGGAATGCAGGCTAGAATACTTCAAGTAAATAGCAAAGCAGCTTACATTCCATGTTGCGTACATTCATTGAATCTGGTAGGCAAGGCAGCAGCTAGTGCAGGCCCTCATGCGGTTATTTTTTTCGATTTCGTTGAAGAGCTATACGTGTTTTTTACGAGTTCACCGGCGCGATATAAAATTCTCAAAGAAAAATGGTCAGTTTTGAAAATATCTTATAGTCTCAAGAATTTAAGTAGCACTCGCTTTTCATGTCGTGCTGATGCTACGAAAGCGTTGAAAACTGGGTTTGTTCCTATCTCAGAAGCATTAATTTCAATACGAGATGACGTTGAACAGAAAGATATCGTAAGAAATCAAGCTCGGGGTCTTGTAAACAAAATAAGTAGCCTTGAAACAGCTATATACATTGTATTTTGGAATGAGATTCTCGAAAGATTCGATTCTAGTAGCAAATCTTTACAAAGTTCTACCATGACCCTGAGAGTCGCTGCTAATTGCTTAGAATCTTTAAAATCTTTTGTGGAATCGAAAAGACATGCTTTCGAAACTTACGAGGAAGCAGCAAAAACTTTTTCAAGGACTTGTGACTTTGAATCTCTTCGGATCAGATCAAGTAATGTACGGTTGCAATACCTTGACTATCAGGAGTCTCAGGTCTCCGCGGTACAACATTCAGCGAGAGACAAATTTCGTATGAAAGCTTTTCTTCCGGTGATAGATAAATTGATGACCGCATTAAATGAAAAAATTTCATCTTATAAGTTTGTCGTGGAAAAATTCAATTTCATGGCTAGTCTGCTCGATATGGAATCCAATGAAACCGCAAAAAATGCTTCTAATCTTGTAGATACGTACTCTGAAGATTTGGAAGCAACTTTGGCAAACGAGCTTATACAGCTTAAAGAATTCGCTGATTTCCAAGAAAAAAAAGAAAATGAACCAGTTGAAAGGTTTTTATACCGCATTATTAAAAAAAATAGATTACATTCGACGTTTTTTAATGCAGAAATTGTTTTGCGTTTGTACCTATCGATGATAGTGACTAATTGTACGAGTGAAAGGTCATTTTCGAAAATGAAATTGATCAAAAGTCGACTTCGTTCGAGCATGGAAGAAGATCGACTGGTTCATTTGGTACTTCTGAGTTCAGAAAGAGACATACTTCGAGAAATAACTTTTGATGATATTGTTAAGAATTTCGCGAATGAGAAATGCAGTAAAAAGTTTTTCTAATATGAAAATTTGATAGTACATTTGTTACTACTGTATATAGATGCAATTTGAAACAAGTTACTTAAGTTTAACTCTACTGACTTCTACGCTGTATTATATGACTAAGTTAAAATTGAGATAATAAATAAATAAAATTAATTGAAGACATAATCTTATTGTATAATGTAATTAATTTGTGACCGCAAAAGGGCCCCCACGCATTGATCGGCCCTGGGGCCCCCACATTCTTAATCCGGCCCTGACTGTAGGATACAAAAAAATAAGAATACCATGAAGCCTTGAAAGATCTTTGAACTAATTAATGAGGGATTAACCACTAGCAATTTTTATGTGCGCCATAATTCAAGAATTCGACAAAATTCAAAAGAATTAGAAGAAATTCAAAGCGACTTTAAAAAACTCGAAAGAACTTATGGCGACCTAAAAAGACCTTAAAGGAATTTGAAAAATGCATAAGAAGTCAAAAGATTACAAAGAATTTAATTGCAAAGAAATCTTTTCTTATTCTTACTTTTTTATTAACATTAAATTTCTTATTTTCATAATATTTCTATTTTCTTAAAAAAAGACAATTAAAAAGAATTCAGAAGACTTCAGGAGAAGTCTAAGGATTCAAAGTATTTAAAAAATGCAAGTGAGCTAATTTAAAAAGAATTTGAAGGAATAAAAGGAAATTAAAAAGTTAAAGTTAGCTTAGTTAAGTTAGTTTAGTTAATTAACGGTTGACGCCGTTGATACAAAGCAGTTCAAGGGCATTAAAAAATCAAGGAAATTTAAAAGAATTTAGAAGCAGGTGTATACCTAAATTAAAGAATTTGATGGAATCCACGGGTGATCCCTCGCCAGTTAATAAATTTTTATTATTAAAATAAATGGGCTTACCAATTTCACAGATGAAAGGATTCGGTTGAGCACAGACGTCGATTTCAATAGTTTGATACGTGAACATCGTGCATTGATCCACACGTTCCAATTGCTGAACCCAAACACGTTCTGAATATTCAAAACGTTCTTGTTGCTTTCTTAGGAAATTCCACAACTCATGATAATTGCTCATGATGAAAGGCATTGAAGCATTTGCAGACTGAAAACAATTTTTTTTTTCAAATTAGAAATATAATTAGTATAAAAAAGCTAAAAATTTTTTGTATTCAATATTTTTTAAGCAAACTTACGCGACAAAATTCTCTAGCGCTGAAAAAATCCATTGGCGCCCCAATATAGAAATAGCATGTGTCGCCTACGAGATCCCAACCAGGAGGACATTTTCCTGTCAAAACTGATTGATTGTTCATATGAAAGGGTTCATAGTCCACTTGAAGTAATTCTGGGGAATCCCCACGATCCCGAATTCGTCCAGCGACCGCGACGGTTTCGTTGTAGCCCCACCAGTTATGTCTTGCGTCCACATGAGATCTCCACATTTCGAGCTGACTATGAAGAAAAAAGATAAATTATTTGTTAGACTTTTGACCTAAGTTAATTTTTAGGACGAATGGACAAAAACGAAAGAAATAAACACAAGACGAAAACAACTTGAAAAAGCAGACGACTAAAACTTGATAAAGAGAGCAAAGTATAACTAAGAACAATAAAAAATAAACTTCAAAATCAGTATTGCGAGTCTAAATTCTAAAGCATCAAGAATACAAATAAAATTTAGATACTACCTTAAAAAATTACAATTTTTAAATAATGAATTTTTCTGACGTCACAAAACTTTTGCTAAAAAAGCAGAAGCAAGGGATTTTCAGGTGAAAGCGTTGCACACGAATAAGTACAAAATTCTTGTACTCGTGTTACTTACTTAGTATACCATTCCATGTCGACAACGCTGTTATTTTGTATAATAATGGTCATGCGAATTCACATATGAAAAAAATAATCAGTGTATAAAATTATAAATCAAAATAAATCTAAGAACAAACTCAGGGCTTAATACTTACAGGATCTATTTTAATCAAGAGGAATTTAATTGGATTTTTTAATAAGAAAATCAACTAGGACGATAAAAAAATGTTTTAAAAAATAATCCATTTTTTTGTACCAAGAGTTATAATTTGATAAATTTCTTATTTGAAAACAAATATTAAAAAAAAACAATAAAATATAGGTTACTTGAAAAAATAAAATAATGTATCAGGGAAATTGTTAATCATAATTTAGATACTCACAGTGATCTGTTGATGGTAAGCATTTCGTAGTCATTATCAGGATTCCAGAAAACGTTATCGACGTATTGCTGTCCTGGAGTTCCTGCGACGATTGTGCTTCGACCTTCTCTATCGACCGCATAATTCCTGTAAAAAATAAACAAATTTTTTACGTCATATCAAATGTTATAAAAGATTCCATTTTAGGGGTAAGCCCTATAATATTTCCAGGACTCGGAATCACTTCATAGGTCAAAAATAGTGTTAATAGTGGCATATATAAAAAAAATATTTCTTAAATGGGCAATTCTCAGTAGCCTTTAAATTTGATGTCCTAGCTATTCAGTTGTGTTTGATGATAGTATTAAGATTAATTGACTATGAAATAAGTTTAACTGTGACAAAAACTACATCGAACAACAGTTTGTATGCATAAACTTGTAATACAAACAGGTAAATGGGTAAATTTACCTCTGACATGTGCGAAATGTTTTACATTTTTAATTTTTATACATTTCAAAGTCTGTCATTTGTATATTTTGTAAGAAAAAAATCTGAAAATCACGTATTTTGTCTAAAAATGATTTTAGAATCCAACTAAATTAATAAAAATTACATAGGATGTATAGAAAAATTGTAATTGGATCGTAAAGTTTGTCCTAAAATTTACTCCCCTTTCTAATTCTCAATATTAGCAAAGTTATTTTTCCATATAGATCAGAACATCCGTTCGTTATACAAATAAATTGTCGCTGGCGTAACAGGCAAGGCTTCTTACAAAATTAGTTTGAATTGATCAAATACATTATAGATATCTCATTTTTAATTGTATGACTGTACTCATAAGTGTCATTCATACAAGTTGATGAACATTTTTCCCATTCTGTAAACAAAATTTACATTTTTTGTTATTTGCACTAACAAATTTGACATGTTCATAGAGAAAAATACAAGGAAAAGGTTCGAGTCGACTAGCTGTCGTTCTGAGTTGTATGTTGTCATACCTGGTGTTAGAGGACAAATACAACTTTTAAGTGACTTACGGTTTCATCCTGCAGAGAATTACAGATTTTAGTCGCAAAAAACTTGTTATTTAATTAAATATATTTTTTTTCAGAATTATCCTGTGCGTAGATAGATGCAGTTTTCTTTTGTGAATGGGTTGATGTGAAAATCTCATTTTCGTCAAAATGTGACAAGTGTCTTTTTAACTTGTATGGCAGTTTAATATTTATATCAATTTTTATGTGTGACGCTTGCAGTTTTTTAGGAATTTATAAACTTTCATTCTGATAGTTGTTTTGAATTTTGAAATATTGATATACGAGATATAACAAAATGATTCGTAAGGAGAGTAAAAAAGGAGAAAGATAAGGTGAGGATTTTTTAGTTGGAAATTGTGTATTATGTACTATGATTGCTCAAAAATTGAAAAAAAAATCTTTCCACTTGTTTCAAAAATACAGTGAGTAGCCTCAGACTTACACATTTTCATCAAATAAACGGTTATACACGAGTGAGAATATAATTGTGGTCATCCAAAGAAACAAACATATATGAAATGTCATATGTGTCGCTATTAATTCATTTGTCAAAATTTATTTTACGAAAATCTCAAGGTTCTGGCCCATATGTATATAAATCATGCAAGCCCCGTATCAGTTAGAATGCTTTCAAAAAGTCGCAAAAGTGGCATAAGGGGCCATTTAAAAAATACGTAACACCCTTAGGGTGGGGGGGGGGGGGGGGGG
>CAKNXH010060604.1:271813-306529 GCA_932178445.1 Andricus quercusramuli | reverse complement strand
CCCCCCCCCCCCCCCCCCCCCCCCCCCCCCCCCCCCCCCCAAGATTAATAGAAAAAAGCGTTACGTATTTTTTGAACGGCCCCAAAGTGACATCATATTTCGAAAAAATTATTTCTTTAGGAATGCAGAGTAAAAGTTTCAGATAGAAAACACAAATTAAAAATATATTTGAGATCAAACGCTATACGTATAAAAAAATGCATAAAATAATAAATAATGTGTAGTCACTTGAATTTTCTTGTTTCTAGTATCAAATCCTATGAATTTGCCAATTATATTAGCATAAATGAAGTTATTTCAAGGTAATTAAAACAAAATTCTGAACCTTTCACTGACAGTTCAGTTCCAAAAATATTTGGAGACTTTTAGAGGAAGAGAATAATATTATCGCACAAAATGAAACTAATTGAAATCTGATAAAAAATATTTGCAAAGATAAACAAAATCTTTGAAAATTAATTCCTACTTCACTAATTCCAAAAAAATTAATTAATTTCCTCCAAAAACAGTAAATTTAATTATAAATTATTTTTAAATCCTTGAAGTTTGTATACATACTTTGAATTATTTAAAAATAAATTAACGTTCAATTTTATAGACGCCCGTAACTGGAATCTTTTCTGTTTGAATTCTTATTAATTAGGAAAGGTTATACAATTTTAACTATTTTCAAAATAGAAAACCTTTTAATAAAATTTTTTTCGTGACGTTTTTGATTGCAAAATATTCAAGCAATAAGTGTTACAAATTAAAATGTAGGAATTTTATTTTAGCGAATCATCGAAGTTCAAAAATATTTTGAAAGGGATTGTGAAGAAATAACGGTAATAGCGGGCAATTATGAGGAAATAGTGGCATTAGTGGAATTTTGTTTAAATAGTGGCATCGCCAAAAAATGTGTCAGGAGTGGCCTGAGTCCGAGTCCTGTATTTTCTGTATCCTGTTTTTAATTAAAAATTCACCAAACTTACTTATAAAATCCATTATGTGATGTACTCTGATAAATCGGCAATCGTACTCGCTCGAACCCTGAAATTTCGAGCAGATGCAGACCAAGATTTCCGTGAAGATAATTGAACGTCATGTTGCTCACGACTTGTTTCAGTACAATATTATTATGAAACGAGGCGTTGTTCTTTGTGAAATAATTTCTGAATATCGTCACTTCCTGATAAGGACTGCTCTGTCGACCTTCAACGTATAATGCTGGTTTGACTAAATTTTCAGCGAAGAGATTATTATGAATCCAGCCTTTGAGTGAAGTAGCCGATCCTCTAGAATCTGCTCGAATTGAAAGTCCACCCTGGTTTCTTCTCACGAGATTATTTCTGAAGTAAAGTGACTGTGTATTCTGCACGTCGAGCCAAATCGCAGATTTACATGTTGTAAAATTTCCATAAAGCTTCTCACAATTGTCGACGAACTGATTTCGTTCTAGAGTAATTATCGCGTTGACTTCGCCAGCGCTTGCATACTTTACTGCACCTTCTCGACATTTTGAAATTACTGAGTAGGAAATATTGTGCTGTACGTCCCGATTAAAACCGATCGCTGAAATTGGAAGAGTCACAACTTCTGCGATGAACCCGTGGACATTGCTTGCACCATTTGCGAATAATTTGACGCTTAAACTCGGTCCTCGAGTTCTGAAAAGGGTTTTTTCATGGCGACCATCGACTTCAAGGTCTACGATTTTCTGGGTCGTTATGTTGTAAATGTCTCCATCGTACAAGGAAATGCTATCGGCTCGGCCTGGTTTTCCAGTTGAGTTGAAGAGGTTAAATTGCAGAAGTCTGAAAAAATTTTAATAATATAAATTTAACGATTTACATTTAAATTTAAAATACATTCAAGGTGCATCTATATTTGACCTTGATAAAGTAGTTGAAAATAGTGAAAAATCAGAATTTGCATTTAGAAATTTTTTTTACCTGAATCCAAATGGTTTTGCCCTGTAGGAGCTGCGAAAGATTTTGACACAATTCACCGGGTTGTTGTCGTATTTGTGGTAGAGCAAAACCCTTTCTTCAATTGTGATTTCCTTCGTAGTGTCACAAATGTCCACCAGACTAAATAAATTGTAAGGAATGTTGAGATCTTTGATAGGAGTGAATGAACTCTCATCTGCTTCTCGTCCTTCTCCAGTCAGAGACAAAACGTTGACTCCGTTACCTAGCACATTATGAATTTGGTTGAAGAGCAGCTCAATCTGAAAAAGCCCAATTGTAAGAAAAAAACGTTAGGGATTTGAAAAATGGTCAAAGAAACATTTCTTAGTGTTTCGGGGCTAATTTTAGGGGGCATCTTTTAGAGTTAATGTTAAAAAATAAAATCTTACGGTATGCGTGGGAGAAATAACGTTAATCCCGTGATAGGCGCTTTTTGTAATATTAACGTGAGAAATAACAGGAGATTTCATTATCGCCTGAATAGCTGCAGATTTCTCGTTATGCAAAATTCCAGCTCCCGTGATATTTATGAATTTGAGAACCGATTCAACTCTTCGAACAGTTTCGTGAGTGACAACATCGTGAATTCGATGTTCGTAAAGGTGGTGTTCAAATTCGCTATTTGCAATTCGAATTCCTCCCCAATAATCTCGAGAGGGTTCGAGATTTCTTTCTCCACAGTGAACAAATACGAAATCTCCGTCCCAAGGACACTCGTATTTTTGTCCAAACAATTGACCGTTCAGTCTTATTTGGCAGTCTTCTAAGCTCTCTTCATTTCCAGTACACTGAAACAATACAAAAAATATAAATTATTATTCACGGATTTACACATAAAAAACGTGTCAAACGTGAAACTATAATTTCGCGCTACAATTGCGTCAAAATTGTAGGCTGTGTTTAAGTGTGGCACATATTATTTTAACTAGCGCTAACTGTAGCGCGACTTTTAAATTGTAATATTTTATTTTTACGCTTCAAGTTTACAACGCTTACAAATTTGAAAGGGTTTCTGACGATACCACGCTGAAAACACCAGTTCCCGTAAGATCACTGAAGTTAAGCAGTGTTGGGCGCGGTTCGTACATGGATGGATGACCGTTCGGGAATACTGCGTGGTGTTGGCCCGTCGTGGGTGTGGTGGACCCACACTGGTAGTATTTATCCACCTAGAAACACTACCCGAATCGGGTAGTGAGGCAATGAACTTTCAAGTTCGAACTGCTAATCAATTTTTTTTTTCTGACAAATTTAGGATACTCTGAAGTTTATAACGTTATCCGACTTGAATTTCAATTCCAACGCATCCAAATTTTGAACTTAACATCACAGGTCTCAGCGATGAGGAGAGAAATAGACTCAAAAATGATTACAGACACAAAAAGAGGAAAATTAAACGTCTAGTCAAAGAGAGTAAAGAGAAAACCAGAACAGAAGAAGAGAACAAAATGAAAAACTGCTTTGAAGGAATTATGAAACTATTATTTAAAGAGATGAAGGGAAGTAAAAGTACAGTGTTTGTTAGCATGAGAAACAGCAAAGGTGAAATGATATATGATATAGACGGGATAGTAGACGCTTTAAAAGACTCTTTTAATGAATTATTAGGAGGTGAAGATATAGGGCAACAGAACTGCGAAAACTAGAAAAAGTCGATGTCACTGAGGTTAGAGATATAATTAAGAACCCAGCAAAAAAGAAAGAATTGATACGGATTGGGGCGAATTAACATTTTTGTAATGCGCGTGAATCCCGTTTTCTGATTCGTTCGAACGCATTGAGACGCATTTAGATGAATTGAGACAGCGCGAATTGAATGCGTGTGAATTCGTATGAATGCGTGGTCGAGGTCAATCAGAAAAAAAATTGATAAAAAGTGCATGCGTCGAGACTTGAAACAGCTATCCATCGTGTATCAGTCCAGAGTACCCGCCACTGAGCTACGAGACAATTTACTAAACATTTACAACCAGTACTATATGTCCTGCACGTTGGTTTTCCTGTTACGGATTGCATTGCATAAATCAACACTTGCTGAAATTCGCCGTGACGCATTGGGGCGTATTCAAGTGTGTATTTTACTCTCACGAATTCAGACGCATTGACCAATGTTGAAACGTTTGCGTGCTGACGCATTGAAGTGTATTCGCGGTCTTTAGACTTTTGCACTGTATTTGTACGTATAGAGCGATTCAAAGTTGAAATACCGTCTTCACGAATTTACATGCATTGACACATAGGTCCAATGCGTCATTGTCGCAAAGCGGGATTTGCAGGGTGTCTTAGTCTTTTCAATTCAATCCGTATCAATACTTTCTTTTTTGCTGGGAACTTAAAAAACGGTAAGGCTGCTGGTGTAGACAGTATTAGCGCTGAAATGCTTAAATACGGTGGCGAGGACATACCTCACAGGTTGTGCGAATTGATGTATTTATGTATCGAGACGGGAGCAGTCCCAGACGACTGGAGAAAAGCGATTATCGTACCAATATAAAAAAAGGAGATAAAAGCAACTGCAATAATTACAGAGGTATCAGCTTATTAAGTACAGTAAGTAAAATATACTCAAAAATACCTATTCATAGGGTAATGCAAATTACAGAAGAAAAGTTTTGGGAAGTCCAAAGTGGATTTGTGCCAAGAAGATCATGTACAAATCAAATATCACAGAAAAAAGGTTGAGAGCAGGAAAGAAAGATTTCTGTGCATTTTTCGACCTAGAAAAAGCATTTGACAAGGTAAATAGAAGTAAACATTGGGAAGTTAAAGAGTACGGAGTCAATGGATGGCTCCTACAAGCAATAAAAACAATACATACAGGTAGTAAAACGAGTGTAAGGGTTAATGGGAAATTGAGTTAATGGTTCGATATTATGTAAGGCGTAAAACAAGGATGCGTTATGTCCTCATGGCTATTTATCATATTTATGGATAAGTGTCTCAGAATGGCCCACTTCGACGAAGAAGGTGTAGATCTCGAAACAGTGAAGGTACATACGTGGGTGAGCTTTCGCAGATGACAAGATTGTTATGACAGAATCAATCGAGGACGTGCAAAGAATGTTGAATAAACTTAATACAAGCATGAAGAACATCGGCCTCAAACTTAACGTAAATAAAACAAAAATCCTGGTGTTTGAAGGAAAAAGTGAGAAAATAATATGCAACATTGTCCTAAATGGTGAGAGATTAGAACAAGCTGACAAGTACGTATATCTGGGTCATCTATTCACTAGCGACGGAAAAATAGATGGGGAGTTAGATAGGCGCACAAATGAGGGTAAGAAGGTTATCGGTAGAGCAGGGTCCATTCTCAAATATAAAAACATATAAAAAAACGCTAAAATGGCCATACATAATTCTATATTTTTACCGACTGTACTATACGTTAGCGAGACATGGACCTGTCAAAAAAAGGACAGGAGTAAAATTAACGCGATTGGCATGAAACCTCTGCGCACAATATGAGGGAAATCACTGATGGACAAAGTCCGAAAGGAGATGATCCTCAAAGAATGTGGTACAGGAGAGACACTAGTTGACATATGGGAAAGAAATCAGTTAAAATGGTTCGGACATCTTGAAAGAATGAAAGATGAACGACGGACCAAACAAATCTATAAAGATAAAGTGACTGGCAGAATGCCCAGAGGTAGACCGCCGAAAGAATGGTTAGAATCTGTAAATGAGACCCTAATTCGAAGAGACATAAGAAGCCATATAAACACGAGAGCTTGCATGAAAAAATGCATGGACGTGAAGGAAGCTAGAGTAGTATGCCAGGACAGAAAAGTGTGGTGACAAATAGTTTGTAAACAGATTAACAATAGAGTGAATGACGCCTGAAACAAAAATCTTGGATACTAATGGGCCCAAGTGGGGAACCACACATAACACATAACATAAAATTTAAATAAATAACACGAAAATTCTCGATCAATCTAAAAAAATCTATACCCCCTACCTCACATTACTCCTTTCCTCACCAAGCAAGTCATGCCTACCCCGAAAGGGAATGTAAAACATGCATCTGTTCATCCTATTGTCATTTCGGCTACAGGCAATTTGCACGCAAGATGCACTGAACAGCTTAAACATTTAGGAGTCAGTAGGGTACTGGCGGCAGCTCAGAAGGCGGTTTTATTAAACACCTATCACATTGTAAGAAACTTCCTAGACCATCAGGAAGCAGCTGACTGAGAACCTATGGCGCGATACATGGTAGCTCTAAGAAAGCATCCAGAGGCGACTGTTGTCACCCCCAACACTCACGGCCGCTTTCTAAGGATAACAGCGGTAAAACAAACTGCAAGCTACACCATGCTCCCAATTTTGTACCTACAACATCAGCGCTGAAGATATCAGACATCGTATTATATTAACTTCCAACATCCTTATACATCAGTCACTTGACTTAGTCCGTCACTATGATGAAAAACCGGGTTCACCTGAGAACAAGATTCATAAAAGCTCCAACTTTTGCAGTCAGCCACGTTGCTTTGGGCTAACTCCCCAATGTAACGAATTATGCGGTTACGACACCAGTATCGCACAGTGCCACCCACAATAGGCCTCTCTCGGATGGAGGCCATGGTTCAGTTGAGAGTGGCAATAGGACCGAACCGAGGCGACGACCAGGCAATGGCCATGAACAAACGCGAGAAGATCGATTTAAATAATCGGACCAGTTCAGGAGGAACCTCCTTACCAGTTGGCAAAGAAGCTCACCGGCGCGAAGAGGATTCATGAAGAGGTTACATGACCGTTGGGTCAATATGCACCCGGAATATGCTCATAAAACGCCTCAGTATTTAAGAGATCAGGTATCCTTCTAGCGAAAAAACGGATATAAAGCTCTTTATCAACAAGAAGAAGAGCAACATCCTCCAGCGAACATCCCACCTGTTCCAGCAAGACCACCTTTGCAGATAGCCGATAATGCCAACATGAGGAGTAGCAGATCTATCCACCAAAAAGTCTTGCTCAGGATGGACAAATTAGCGGAAGCTAATACTGCTCTCCCAATCTGAACTGTGTAGTTTACGAGAAGGCGGTCTCCCTGCTTAACGACAATACAAGTAACGATACTTCAGTACGTTTAAGTAAGACTCGCTAGTGTATTGCACAGCTTCAGTTCAAAATTGACCATCAGGCAGTACTGGACGCAAAAATAAGATCTCTTTCAACAGCGAAACAGCGCCTTGAACAGCGAAGTAGATTCAGGAAAATTCCATCTTTTCTACTCATCCTTCCCGTCTGTCCAATAAAGCGTCACGTGCCGTTAAAAATCCGCCTAGTCAAGAAGGGATTCAAGTCTTCTGGAAGCAAATATATGTAGATACTTATCAGCAAAATGAAGACGTTTCTGATAAATCACTCTTTCGTAACTTTTGCCAATGGCAAAGGTTACAAGGTCCAGAGGAAGAATGTCCACTAATTACTGCTGAAGAAGTGAAGAAAGTTACCGCTAGAACTGAGAACTTATTAGCGCCAGGGTCAGATAAAATCAACAACTTTTGGGGGAGAAGTTTACTTCTACGCACCAACATCTAGCTCGTATATTTACTACTTTCTTACACGGAGAACAACACGTCCCGCAGTGGCTAGTGCAAGGACGCACGGTATTGATCCCTAAGACCAGAGATTTGTCAAGTCCAAAGAACTACAGGCCCATAGCTTGTTCAAACACCAGCTACAAGCTATTCACTGGCATCCTCAAAGAGAGGATATTAACATCTATCGAGCCGGTATGGAGTGCAATAGTTAAACAAGGTGGATGCAAGAGAGGGCTGGCAGGTTACAGGGAGAACCTGTTAATAGACAGGTGTATTACCCAGGAATCGATCAGGTATCGACGAAATCTGTCCATGGCTTGGATTGACTACCGTAAGGCATTCGATAACACGAACCATCAGCTACTCATTAAGCTCCTTGAGTGCATGGAGGTGCATCCAAAAATAGTGAGATGCATGAAAGAGCTTATGCTCTTGTGGCGGACAAGATTTGTCATAACATCTGACAAAAGACAAGTGACTACAAGCTATGTCACATATAAGAGGGGGGTCTTTCAAGGAGACTCTCTAAGTCCAATATTTTTATACATCTCCATCTTGCCTCTATCTATTGTGCTCCGAGGCAAAAGCTCTGGATACCTATGTGGCCCACAGACCAGAAGAGAATATAAGGTCAACCACCTTTTATACACGGACGACCTTAAACTCTTTGCTTCCTCGAAAGAGCACCTTGAAATCCTTGAAGAGGCGGTAAATATGTATTCTAAAGCGATTGGCATGAGCCCCGGACTGGACAAGTGTGCCTGCGTCTACCTACACCAAGGAAGACTAGAAACTACATCATCGCGTGACGATCAGGATGTTCAACTCATAGGCGGAAATACCATTCAACATCTTGGTATTAGAGAAACATACATATCTTGGAATACCACAAGCGGGAACCCAAAATGTGCGTATGTTAAAAACGGTCCTTTGAAAAACGTATAGCCAAATTCTCAGAAAAATTTGGGCTTCCGAATTATCTAGAAAGAATAAGATCCAGGCGACCAATATTCTGGCCGTTCCTATACTGCTCTACACGTTTGGTGCAGTAAAATGGAACGTCGATGAGTTGAAGCAATTTGACCGAAGCACACGCAAGATGATGACAATTCATCGAAGCCTTCATCCTAGATCTTCCGTACCTCGAGTATATCTCCCTCGAGATAAAGGGGGTGGAGGCTTGCTAAGCTTAAAGTGTCTTCATCGTAGAACGGTTCTGGCTACAGCCTGCTCAGTTCTAAATAGCACAGATTCCCTTATGCGACTCGTACATCAACATGAAGTCGCCAATGCTGCGGAGTTTCTATACCGTGCCGCAAATATGGCCGCAGAGGAGTTTGACCCCCATTTGATTCCAGCGACACTACACATGGCCTAGCATCACTAACACCTTTGGTGCTCAAAAGTCGTGTACAGGAAGCAGAACATACGACAAGCCCCTTCATGGTAAATTCTACGGCATCATACGTAGATAAGAGCTTTAGATGGGTCTGTCCAACATGTTTCTCCACTCTGCTGGATTAAGATCGGAGACTGAGGGATTTCTTTTTGCCATTCAAGACGGCGTTATAGACACCTTAGCTTACCGCGAGCGCATAATGAATGTACCTGTAAGCGATACCAACTGCCGAGCGTGCAAGCAAGAGCCAGAAACACTTGGACATGTTCTCAGTGGCTGCTCAAAACATGCACGCTATGGATACATAGAGAGACACAGTGCGGCTCTAAAAGTGTTATATTACCATCTAAGGCACTTCTATCGTGTTGATATACACGGAGAAACTATGACACGAGCGGTTAGTGTTAAAATAAAATTTTTTTTCATAGCACTAGCCACAGTTGCCAACACACTGCCCGCTCGCGAATTCACACGAGCCGCTCGTGTTTATGGCAACAGCAGCGCGAGCTTGGTAAGTGTTGCGATTGACCCGGTCCGTTCTTGAGATTCGCAACAATCTCTCGTGTTCATTTTCAATAGCGCGTAGTGTCAAATAGTTCTAACGTTTAGTGACAACCGCGCTTGTCTCTCGGCTCATTCGCCGCAACAACTTTCTTTTTTTTTTCAAACTTCACTATATGCTGATCGAGAAGAACTAACCTGCATGCATGTCATGATTGATTATTCGTGCAGTTTGATCTTAATCAATTAACGTGTGGCTAAGATCGGTTGGCAAGTGAGTTTCTGTTTTCGTTCCAGTATAATCATTATAGTTTCAATTTAGAAATTCGATGATCTAAACAAAAATTTGTAGGTTTTATTCCCATCGTCATAATCTTATTCTTTTCTTGAGAAACTTCTAATATTTTTTTTTTCGGAAATTTTACTTTCGCAGCTTTCTATTGCAAGTGTTACTTCTCAGAGTTTTTATGCTAATTTTGGTTCTTGGTAGAGCTAATGAAATTGAACCGAATTTTATCAAATATGATTGATGGAATTATTTCCAAGATTAGTTTTATAATAAATTTGCCTATTTCATTAATTAAATTCTGATGAAAATTCTACTTTAAAAGTTCTGATCAAAAATATTTTCTTCAAATTGTATTGCGAAAATTAAAATCATCTGAGAACACAAAAAAGTAAATTTATTACATATTTTTCTATTAGGTAATATCACTGAACTTAATGATTTCTTCACCACTTTTTGAACTGTTGTTTCACCATGTATGAATCGTCTAAAAAAATTACCCAAATTGTCAAGCCCGTAAAGTAAATTTGATCATAACACGTTTTCCCTTAGTACTTTCAGCAATTGGTAATGCGGCGAATGAGTCGAGCGACATGCACAGTTGTCACTAAACGTTAGAGTTATTTGACACCACGCGCTACTGAAAATTAACACGAGAGATTATTGCCAATCCTAAGAACAGGCCGGGCTAAACGCAATACTTACAGAGCTCGCGCTGCTGTTGCCATCAGCACGAGCAGCTCGTGTGAATTATCGAACGGTCAGTGCGCTGACAACTGTAGCTCGTGCCATTCCAAAAAAATTTATTTCGACACTAACCGCTCGTTCTAAAGGCATTGGCAGCTCTTGATGCGGTCGCTCCGTGTACACTGTAAAAACTAGGATTCGATTTAGAACTTAATTTGGTATTAAAACAGTTCACGCAAGAAAACAATTGCACCTCAGTTGTTCCGCCAATCTAATAAAATAGGGTCGATTTATGGATTGAAATAGGCTCGAAATGAGAATCCTCTGTCAATAACTAAATCTGATCAAACAAATTCTAAACGGTCAAGTTTAGAAACCAAGGTAACCCATAGGGCTGAAGTTCGCGACATCTGGGTGTGACGGTTCAACACTAATTTTTACGAATTTTTAATTTCATCTATTTTTTGTTTTTTGTAAGATTGAAGTTTGGAATAATTGAAACAATGCACCCTCTGAACAACTTTACTTCCCTATCTCGGATCATTTATCAATCTAAAGTTAGCAAACTAAACAAGACAGAAACTGGTTCTAAAATAGACTATTTGTGAGATCATATTAGAACGCCCAAGAAAGGATCCCAGATAAAAATGAATGCCTAGTTTTTGCTGTGTATTGTCCGTTTTGCCATACGCCCAGGGGGAACTCGAGGCCGTTGTGGAGAATGATCAGTGTAAGATCTACTGTAATTTCTCATTCTCCACCACTCAACGTATCAGTGCTACGAAGCCTGATGTTGTCCTCCAAGATCTGAAGAACAAGATCATTCATGTGATTGAATTCTCGGCACCAGCCGATGGCAATATCACGGCACAGAAGGGAGCAAAACGGGCGAAATATCAAGCACTTCTTTTTGAGCTGAGTAGGCTGTAACAAGGCTACAAAGTCCATCTTGTAGTTCTCATAATCGGATGTCTTGGAGGTATGAAAGCCTTATTTATTAGCCAACTCAACAAGATTCCAGCTTGCTAGCGTCACGCTCATTCCATTGCGAACCGGATGCAAAAGGCTGTTCTTCTGGGATAACTTCAGCTGATCCGCCAACACTGTTCCTCATAACATTCTACAAAGATTGGTAGCTCTAAAAAAGTATCCAGAGGTGAAACCTTCATCCCCAACTGTCCCATCTGCCGCGTAAAATCAACCGCGGCTAGAGACCTGAATCCAAGGAACAGTGTTGCCCGATGTTATCTCGCGTAAATTTCCCGCTCTTGCTTACCTTCTATAGGACAGAAGGAGCAGAAGCGGGTGACGTACACGTTCCAGTTGCATCAAAATTTTGAAATCATCATTATTTTCAAAGTATTTAATAACCTTAACATCTGATGTTAGTGTTATTCTGGAGCTAAGTTTAAATTGAAAAAGGGGGTTTAAAATTATGAAAATGAGCTTATTCTAAGAGGGAAATGGCCGGGTTTTTTAAGACTTGGAGGAACCGAGAAATAATACATTTATTTTTGACATTTATTAACAAAAAATGTTTATTACTAAGTTTTAGTATTCATTTTTCTTAAATTCTTTAAAATGTCTAATTTTCCAATTTGAAAGTTTACAATATTCAACATTGGACTTGCATGTTGGTGGCGGAAGTGAGAACGTGTTTAGTGACAGGTGGTGAGAGGATTTTACGGAATTTGTGTGGTAGGTGTGAGTGGAAAATGAGGGTGGAAGCCGGGGAGATGAGTAGGGTTGTGAGGGGTGGATTGGGGAGATAAAAAGTAATTTTGAGCGCAGGTGTGTGGTGGGATTTAAGTAAGTTGAGAAAGTGGGGTTAGGTTAGCAAGGAATCGGGGGAATTTGTGGTCAGGAGTCTTCGGCCTTCGAGAGTCAAGGGTGGTGCTTGAAAATTTGGGGGGGATGTTAAGTGAGAGAAAGGGGTGTCTGCAGGGCCTGAGAGGAATTGAAAAAAAGGGAAATAAAGGGAAAATTTGGCAGCAATAGAGACAGAATTCTTTAGAGACATCTGTCGGTTGCGGCGAGGGTACTGCATGGAGAGGTCCCAGTCACCGGCAGCAGAGCGGGAGGTGGGCAGTGAGAGTACTGGTAGTTACATTGACGGGGAGGAAATTTTTAACGTGCCACGACGGCCAACAGCTGGTCGTTTGGAGTCGAGTGGCGCGTCGGCGAGAGGGAGAAAGCGGAACGGTGGGAACGAAGGTAGCGAGAAGGCGAGGGAGAGAGCGTTGAGCGCAAATGACGGGGAGGATCTCTTGAAGAGGAAGAGAGACAGCCAAGAGAGTTCGGACAAAAGCGAGGTAGACAGTCTGTTTTAAAAAAGCGGGAGAACTAGTAGGACACCCCCTCCCCCCAAATGGACATAAGGGGGACTAAAGAGCAGATGGAAGGCATGAGGGAGGACTTGAGAATTAGAGATGAGAAATGGGAAAAGGAGGTGAAAGAAGCTGAGGGAGAGAGTGGAAGGTTTAGAGAGGGAAAGGAAAGAAAAAGAAGTTAAAGTAAAGCAGAACGGAAGAGGAAATTAGGGTTTGGAAGGAAAGGACGGGAAAAAGGCTTGAGAAGATGGAGGACAGGACGGAAATGGAAGTAGGATACGGGGGTGGGAGGAGCGAGATTAAAGGTATTTGGGAGAGGGTAGAAAATATGATAGAAGAGAAAGTGGGAGAGCGTAGAAGTGATAAGGAGGGGAGGGCGGATAAGGAAAGGTTAAGGGCAATGGAGTTGAGAATGGAGAGAAAAGAAAAGGCAGACAGGAGAAATAATATTGTGATAAAGGGTTAAAGCTAAAGAGCGAGGAAGAAAAAAAGGTTGTGGAAGCGCTGCTACAGAGCATAGCGTGGGTTAAAGGCAGGGTAGGGAAAGTTAAGTTGAAGGGGAGAAAGGACAAGGAAGTGGCGGTTGTGGAGTTGGAAAGCTGGGAAGATAAGTTGGAGGTAATGCGAAATAAGAATAGGATAAAGGATAAGGGAGTTTTCATCGATCACGTTTCAACGAGAAAGGAAAGGGATATGCAGAGAATGCTGAACGACAGGACTAGGAGGGAGAGGAGTGAAGGGAGATCGGCGAAGGTAGGATATCGGAAAATGAAACTAGACGAGAAAATGTGGGTGTGGGATGAGGAGAAAGAGGTGTTGAAGGAAGTGCAGGGGAATTTGCTTCGTAGGAAGTAGGGGGGTGGGGGTGATGCAGGATAGAGGAGTAGTAGTAGTAGTGTACTGGAACGTACCAGGGATAAAGAAGAAGGATGAGGAGTTCTGGAGGTATATCCAGGAATTTGATGTTGTGGGACTGGTAGAGACGTGCGTAAGAAAGAAAGGAATGGGATAGAATAGAGCCAAAGCTGCCAAGGGCGTATAAGTAGAGACTCCAGGACATGGTCAGAGTGAAGAAGAAAGGAAGGGCTAGTGAGGGAATTATAACGGGGGTTAGAGATGGATTAGAGGAACAAGTACATGGAGAGGAAGAGAGGGAGGGAGTGCAAATGAGGGAAGTAAAAATAGGAAGGATAGCGTGTAAGTTTGTGACAGTGTACAATAAGGATAGGATGGAAAGAATTAAAGAAGGGGTGGAAGACTTGCTAGGCGAACGAGAGGAGGGTATGGTGGTACTGGGTGGTGATTTTAATGCGAGGATGGAGAGGGAAGGGGATAGCTTCGAAAGGAAATCGAAGGATAAGATAATAAATAAGGAGGGGGACATTCTGAGGGACTGGATGAAGAACAGAGGGTGGACAGTGGCGAACGGTATGGCAACAGGGGACGAAGAGGGAAAATACACATATGTAAGTAAGGTGGGTGTGTCGGCGATAGACTATGTGGTCATGAGTATGGAAGGATGGGAGGACACGGAAAAATTCGCAGTAGAGCGGAGGGTGGAATCAGACCATCAGCCATTAAGTCTGTGGATAAGACGGGAGGGTGGCGGAAGACAAGGCGAGGAAGAATTCTCGATAAGCGAGAGGGTGACCTGGACGAGGAAGGCGATAGAGAAGTATCAGGAGCAGGTAGGAAATGTACGCTTTGAAGGGGAGTCGGTGGAAGAGATGTGAGAGGAATTGAAAGAGAAGGTGAAAGGGTGTGTGCAAAAGAAGGTATTTAGAAAGAAGAATAAAGGAATGGTGAAGCCATGGTGGGATAGGGAATGTGAAAAGATGGAAAGGAAGGTGAAGAGGAAGTGCAAGAAGTGGAAAGAGGGTAATGCGAAAAGGGAGGAGTACGTGGAAATGAGGAAGGGGTTAAGATTTATGTGTAAGAAGAAAGACCAGGAAAAGGAGAAAGACCTGGAAGAGGAGTTAGCAAATGTTAAGTAAGAGAGGGACGTCTGGAAGATAATACATAGGTTTAGGAACTGAAGGGTGGGGGTTAGCGAGATGATAGGGAGTGAGGAGTGGAGGGAATTTTTTTAAGAATCATTCCAGGGCTCAGATTCAAGGAAGAGGGATGGGGGGAGTAGAAGAACGGGGGAGGCAGAGATGGAGGAAATGAATGACGAGAAGATAGAGAAGCAGATAAGGAAGTTGAGAAGGTCAAAAGCAGCAGGCCTGGATGGGGTAGAGAACGAAGCATGACTATTTAGTACACAAGAAGTTAGGGAGAGGCTGAAGGAGGTAGTGAAGAAAGTATGGAGGGGCGAGGGATTCCCAGGAGGGTGGAGAGAAGAGTTAATAGTGCCACTGTATAAGAAAGGAGATAGGCATAGACAGGAAAATTATAGAGGGATTACGCTAATGAATACGGCGTATAAAGTATACGCGATGGTGGTGGCAGAGAGACTGCCGAAGGATTTCGAGGGGAAAGGAATATTTCCGGAGACGCAGGCGGGCTTTAGGGCAGGTAGGAGTACTATCGACAATATCTACGTTCTGCAGCACGTGGTAGATAGAGAATTAGCGAAGAAGGGACCAGAGTGTACGCGTTTTTTGTGGATCTCGAAGGCGCGTTTCCTTCGGTGGATAGGGGGAGGTTTTGGGAGGCGATTGAGGATAGGGGAGTGGAGAGAGGCCTGCTTGAGAGGGTAAGGGAGATATATAAAGAGACCAAAGACAAGGTAAGAAGAGGGGAGGGGATTTCGGAGCGATTCTGGATGGATAGGGGTTCAAGGCAAGGGTTTCCACTTAGCCCAACGCTTTTTTCCATTTTAATTGCGGATATATGTATAATGTAAGCTGGAGGCTGGGGTGGTAGGAGGACTCAGGATAGGAGGGTTAGAATTTGGTCACTAGCGTATGCAGATGACAGAGTGTTGCTGGCAAGTAGCGAGGAAGCCTTAAATGCGATGATGAAGAGGTTGAGAAGATATCTTGATAAGAAGGGGCTAGAGCTGAATGCGGAAAAGTCCAAGGTTATAGTGTTCAGAAAAGAAGGGGTAAGGGATAAGGGAGGGAAGTGGAAGTGGAAGGGAAAGGAGGTACAGGAGGTACAGGAGGTATATGAGTGGGTTAAGAAAAATGGCATGGAGAGGGAGAAGACAGAAGGGGAAGAGAGAATAAAAGAGTCAAGGTTTAACGGGAACTATATGTGGATTATGCCAAGGGCAAGAGCGCAATGTTTATGTGAGAAAGGAGAGAAAGGAAGTCAGGAAGCTTGTAGCGAGGATGAGGTGTGGGTGCATGGAGGGTTTCAATACGTTCTGTCTCTCTCGAGAGAAGAGGATGTGTGAACTGTGTGGAAAGGGGAATGCAAGTGTGGAGCACTGGTTGGAGGAGTGCGTAGAGGTGGAAAGGAGTGAAATAAGCATGGAGTTATCGATGCATGAAAAGGGGGAAAAAAGGGCAGTAGCATGGGTAAAGGGAGTGTTGGGTAAGATGGAGAAGAAGAGAAGGAAGGAGGAAGAGGAATGGAGAAGGAAAGATTGTAAATAGGAGAGGAAGTAGATATAAGTAAGTTGTAAATATTGTAAATAGTAGATAAGTAGTAGGTATAAGCCGCGAAAACATAGGTTGGCAAGCAAGGCAATGCGAGAAAGTAGGGACATGCGAGCGAAGCAAGGCGAAGCGAGGAAGGCAAGGCGATAAGAGCGTGCAGTCTTAGAGATAAGGAATGGATGGATGTTAGTTTTTAAGGGTTAGATTTAAGAAAATTCTGTAGAAAATGGAAGTGTAAGCAAGTCCATTTTTTAAGGCCAGAAGGCTGAAAAACAAACTTTTATCTATATTCAACATTGAAGATTTTTAAGCTTTGAGTTGAGACTGATTAAAAATATATAATTCGTAACATTTTCAAAGTTAAAATTATTCAGCTTACAAAAGACTGTGCATAATTTGAAAAATATGCATCTTCAAAACCCTTAATCTCTCATTTTTTATTTTTCATTTTTAAATTAAAATTTTTTTGTATACAGATTTTTTATATGATTGTCAAATTTCAGATTAAAATGTTTGAAAATGGAAAATTTCTACTTGAAAACGTTCCGAATCGACAAAATTTAAATCAAAACCTCAATGATCAGACAATTTCGAATGTAAACGTTTAAAATTACCCAATTAGCAATTTATCAATTACAATTACAAATTATTTGAACTTGAATAATTTTCAATTTGGAAAATTTCCCAAATTAAAATGATTCATCTCCAAATGTCTAATCTTAACATTGTTTACGTAAACTTGTTTTATTTAAAAGGCTCTTTCATTCCAAATTTTTAATTTTAAGTCACTTATTTTTCAACTTAAACCGTTCAATTTTAATGGCTTTCAGTTTTTCAATATAATATAATTTAATTTTGAAGGCTGCTATCACCTTCAAATTGTAAGCATTGGTTTAAAAACAAAATAATAAATAAAATACTTTTATTTGATGAACATATTTTTTATTTCACTATTTATTTATTATTAAAACAATTTTTTCACTGTTTAAATTCGAGAATTTTATAATTTCGTAATTTTCCTGTATCAGCAATTTTATAGTGTCGGGTATTTTTTAATATCGGCGATTTTATTTTGGGAATTTTCGAGTTAGGTAATATTGTAAACTGAATTTTTCAATTCGAGAATTATAAACTGTGGGAAATTTTAGAATTTTGAGAATTTTCTGTTTCGAACATTTTTTGTTTTTTGGGAATTTCACAGTGTGAGGAATTTTATTTTTCTGAATTTTGTAGTCGTCCCATTATAGTTTAGTATTTAATTCTCTAAATTTGATATTTCGTTAAGTCATTTGTAATAAAAATTTCTTAGAATCTCTGACTCTCGCATAAAATAAAACAATTGTACTATTTTTTAAAGCAAAATTACATTTATTTACCTGCAGGGGTTCAGGCCAGGACCAAATCCGAGACAAGGAGCCAGGATGAAGGTGAAATCTTCGATTTCTCGAAACATAGACATTTAAAGGATCATGTCCCAATTGTCGACAGGCGACTTGCGCATTTCTTTCCGTGAATTTGTAATCGCAAAGAGGAATCCACTGAAGTGTAGTTCGGTTGAAGAATTCGAGAAAGCCTTCGTTAGTCTCCGAAGTGCAGTTTCCTTCCTTGCAGAGTCGAATCGTTTCCAAAGGCTCCTTGGCCAAACTGCGTTTAGAAGACGATTTCGGGACTTGCGAGTATTCTTCACTGAGTGGTCTCATTATAATTTCATGACCGGCAATGCCCACAGCTCTCAAAGTTCCGAGCACCAAAATCCCAACATTGGGAGCAAATTCCATTACGACGTCCGGATAAATATATAAAGTTGCATCCGGCATTACTGTGATGTCAGATTTAATTACGTAGGGCTTGCCTCTTGCGTGGATTGAGATTGTTTCAAGGATTCTTCCACCAAAATTATCAAGGTCCATTTTAGAAGTCTGGTCCCAGGATGCTGAGATTGAAGAGTCGAGGGAGTCGCTGATTAAGTAAGGCCTGAAATTGGCCACTGCATGGTCGTTCCAATCGTCGAAGTCAAAAATTTTCTCTCTAATCTGGACATCATTGTAAGTTCCCCACCAGTTTTCGGTGACATCAACCTCGTTATTAATTTTTGCGGTCTTAATTCCAGCCAAGAGTTCGTAATCCAGTGAATTGTCGCCGAACAAATTCCTGTTTACTCTCACTTTTTGAATCCCGTGAAAACCAACAACGTAGGTTGGTTCATTATACATCTGATGAAATCCTTTATTAATCAAGCCATAAGAATTGTGTTTAATCTCATTGGAGAAAAATCTCGCGTAAACCTCTCCGAGAATTTCTGACTGGCTGTCAGCATTAAATTCGACCATGAATGCTCCATTGTTTCTTGTGATCTTATTCCCTTCAATTTTCATTTTCTTCTCCATTCCTCGTATTGAAATCAAACCCTTTTTACATCGATTACCGTCAAATTGATTGTTCGACATATTGAAAGAGGCGAAGTGACCATCGACGACAAAAGCAAACCGCTCATTATTTTGCCAGGTGTTGTTATCGAAATAAAGAGAGTGTGTGAAGTTCTCATTGTACTGCCAAACATAAGGAAGTGCAACTTCAAAACCTCCACCGTGATTCCTTTCAACTGTGCTGTCCTGCATGATCCAGTGGAAAAGATTGTTTGAATGTCGCATGTCTCGGCTGAATTGTAAAATTCCTTTTCCATTGTCAGTTATGAGTGAATTGTTAATATGGAATGATATTTCGCTTAAGTTTGATTGAAAAACGTTCCAGTGGGGTGAGTGAACGTAAATTGCTTCCTCGATGTTGTGGGAAACTTCGCAACCGATGAGTTGAATTGTCTCGTTGGCTTTCCGAAGATTGTGATCTCCTCGCTCATCTAAATACCGATTATAATACGAAGCCAGGATTCCACGCTTGTTGCCCTTGATTTTTGTTTTGGAAATCTTCAGAGTAGGAATCGGTCCTCTCACTATGCGATTGGTGATGTCCTGAATAGGAGCTGGAAGTGCTGTGAGGACAATGACTGTTCCTCCTAGAGCAGCTTTTCCACTATGATATTCAAAGACAACAACGAATGAACTCGAAGTAACGGGAAAGACAGTCAAGTCTCTCTTGAGATGCCAGATGTTACTCTTCTGGTGAATATTTTGCGAATCATGTAAAATAATTTTCTCCGTGCTGCGGTTGTGAATTGGATTTAAGAGCTGAATTCCAACAACGTAACCTGGCGTGCAACTGATATTGATGAATTTATCCACCTCTCCATTTGTTTTGGACGTGATGAGATACTTGGTTTCTCCCATGGCGAGTTCAATGTTCCCACTATTTTGGGGCACGACGATCGGATTGTAGTTTTCAGAAGACACGTCAGGTGATTGCGAAAACCATCCTGCAAATTCTCTCTGCTGAACCGCCGAGAAGGCAGGATTGTGCCTAATTCCAGCCACTTTGTTGTTCTCGATTCTTGAGTTGGAAATCCGCAGACCCAATTGCTTGAAACTTATTCCGCTTCCTCGGTTGTTGGAAAAGTCGCTGTTTCGAACTGTATTTACCGCGTCTGCTGAGTAAATGTCAGAATACAGTATCCCTAACCCGTCCTGCAGGTTGTTGATGACCTTTACCCCCTCGAGAGAATGACGAGCGAAGTCGATTTGAAGAGCTGGTTTAAAAGAATTGGTTCCATAATCCAATAACCCTGCCTTCTCGATCGTGATGTACTGCAAATCGCTTCTCTGCGCTAGAGGTCCAAGCCTCAGACCAGCCCAGGCGGCTTCGGAACACCTAACCCCAACGTCGTTTTCATGAGTGCAGGAATTTTCGAATTCGTCTGCGCTTTCTGCTCGACATTTCGAAATATCTATATCGTCTTCTGTGCACTGGACGTTGCTGAGAATAATATCCTCATTCGTTCCCGCGTTGGGAATTTGAGATCTTTCCAGAAACCAGTCGTCTGGATCTAAAGTCAGGCCCAATTGATGACAAACAAGGGCCGCGTCACGGATCGTCCAGCCGTAATTGCAGACCGTTCCCCATTTTTCTCCAATCCTCACCTGCAGTCTTCCCTCGAGATTCGTTTTTCCGCCAAGAAGTCTCACAGGAACAGAGTTGGATTCATCAAAGGCTATGGCTTCAGCCATGGTTTCGTTATCCGGTTCGATTATGATCTCTTCCTTGAGAGTGAGCTGGATATCGCTTGGACCTTTCCCTCTAGCGTACAATCTGCCAGCAACCATCATGCCCACAGCTGGAGGAAATCGAAGAGTCACTCCAGGCTGGATGATTAATTTTCCACCCGGTCTAACATTGATATCGCGTTCCACAAAGTACTCTCCAGCCCTCAGCGTCTCCAATCCATCGACCTCGCCTCCTACCACGTTTGTGTCAGTTGACAAAAATTGTGCAACGAATGTTGGATTTGAAATGATTGTATTACCACCAGGATTACTACCGTGTAGCAAATATGGCAAGTATTCAATCTTTGCCAGGTTATATCTATCCTTTCTGTGAAATAAGCGATCAAAAATGATCCTTTCTTTTTCAGAACCCAGCCAATTGTAGGTGCAATTAATGACTTTGCTCTGGTCCTCCAAGTGGGATCCGAGCTCATATCTCGATTCCAGATTGTGAAGAATATTCCGGTAGACTTTGACGTTGCTTGAAGATATGACAACAACCGCAGAAACTCGAGATCTTGGAATAAGTCTATAGCCTTGAACATCGCTGTTGTCAAAAGGTTCCTTTACTTTGTTACGCTTTAAAAAGTTCTTGGTGAAGAGAAGCTTCTGTAGATCGCTGTAAGGCGAGAGACCGATATTAACCACATAGACGCCCTTGTTGTCGTAAAACTCATTGTGCTGAATCAAAACGTCCGCTGGAAGAATGTTGAATTCTTCGTGGAGTGGATTCTTCACTAGGATTCCTCCATAGCTGTGTTCCTCGAAGTGATTGTACTCGATGCAAGCTTTTATATTTAGAGCCGGGCTTAATTTTATACCCAGTTTTAAATTCTGGATGAAGACATTGTGTCCGATTTGAACTTTCATCAATCCTTGGTTGTACCTCCAGCTTGAATCGATTTGCACTGCTGTTTCGGAACTGCTGTTAAACCAATTTCCAGTTATATTCACGTAGGATTTCCCTGTTGAATTGCCCATCTAGAAGAAAGCAGAAGCAACAGTTTTATTATAATTGGAAGAAAAAGAGAAAAGATCAATATATTCTGAGTTATTTTTTAATATTTTAAAATATTGTTGGGACTTACTAAGATACCGATATCCCAGTTTTTAAAAATCTCAGAGTACTCGACGATCGTGGATTGATTAAAATGGATATATTCCGTGGAGGAAGAGTCATTTAACCAAACAGCGAAGCCGTAACCTCGATTTGAAGAAATGCTGGTGTGAGAGACATTTCTGCTGCCACCGGTGACAGTGACATTGACGCCGTCGCCTTGATTGAAGGCGATTCTGCTTCCGGTGATGTTGACGTCTTGGGCACCTCCTAAAACGTGGACGCCTGCGACATGGTTGTTATTAGACACGGAAGTGTCGTGAATATGTAAAGCGGAACGTAGTTTTTCCGCTGCAATTCCTCTCCCATTATTATCGGCTATTGTGCTGGCAGTAATGTTGAGGTCGTAGCTTTTTTCTAGAAAAAATAAATAAAGAATAATAGTAAATATTTAGATATGATACCTAACTATAATTACAGATAATTTTGGAAATAATTAAACGGTGGAAGTATACGAAAGTTGATAACGATTCAGTGATTTGGTATGAAATTTAATAATTATAATTTATATTTGATAAAGAGTTTTAAATGTTCAACCTAATATAATTTCCCGATTATAAACATAACTTTCAAATCATAATTAATCCTAAAGACAAAAATAATTTTTCTAAGAGTCAAATCTAAGAAAACTAGGTAGTTGATTTTATTTCTAAAATTAAATTTTAAATTATTGTTAAATTCTGAACACTTCTTGACTAAAACTGTTTAAGTTTTAATCAACTGTAAGCGCTTCATAGTTAAAATTGGCTCTTAGACATTTTTAGTGTGAATAATTTTATGCTTCAGACGCTCCTAATTGGAAACAATATTTTCCATTCTAAAACGTTTTGATTAAAAATTTTCCACATCTTTAGGTTTTACAAAAATTCTTCATTTTGAATTTGTTCAATTCGGAATAATTCCAATTTAAAATTGTTTGATTTTTTATACTATGAGATACAATTTTAAATTGAACAGTTTGTGAAATTTCAATTTCAACGTTGCGAGTTCAAAGTTTTTCAAATATGAAGGAACTACTGTACATTATTTAGAATTGAAAGCTTTATTTACAGAAACGTTAATTCACAAAGGTGTGTGTATATTTTTGTATTATATATTTATGAAAACACGTTTTAGATGTGAATTTTTGTGCAACTTCGATTATGTCAAAGAAAAAATTTTGTATACGTACATTTTAATTAAATGCATCCTTTTTTAACAAAAAAGGTTAAGGTTGATTCATACAATATTATGAGAATGGCAAAAACTGAATTTTAAATTTTCGTTTATAAACAATTGAAGCATTTAACAGGCCTGTATGACTCAGTAACATTAGGATCCATACGGATTTGTCCATTTTTTCAGAATTCATACCAGAAAAAATTCTCAATTTTTCAAATAAACCAATATTTTAACTATCTAATTTGTTCGCTTTATGAAATGAATCTATTGAAATATATATAAACCTCCTATGACCTATGAATAATAAACAATAAAAAATAAATAATAACAAGCAATCATAAATAATAAATGACTGAATAATAAACAATTAATAATAAAGATGCGTAGGCGAAATCGCCTTTTCCAGACTCCTTTTACAATCCAAAATCCTATTTTCCATAATAAATACAAAGATACAAAATACAATAAATACAAAAAAATCCTCTATAGTCTATGAGGAAGCACAGAGCTCAAGAAATTATCACAGTTAAATATACACCATATATAATAAACGCGCCCAAACTACGTTGCAGAAGTTTTTTTAAATATTTAACTCGGGAATTGTTCCTTTTTTAATGGAGAAATCGCATAATTTTGTATGCTTCTATTAGAAATCTTGAATAAAAGTTTTAATTTTAACATTAACAAACTTTTACGACTAATTTTGAAAAATGTTCAGTTTTTATTTTCAATGAAAAGAAGTCAAACTATTAAAAATGATAATCTTTAGAGTTTGTGAACCGATTTATTTGTATTTGTAATTTTCGAGAAGCAGGCAAATGAAAAATGAAAAAATGATCTATAAACAATATAGACTCACTGTATCCGGAAGTAAGGCGGATGAAAGCGACCATGTGCGTAAAAGGTTGAGCCGTAAATTTGATATACAAATCCCGACGAGTAGATGTCACACTTTGCGGCAAAGTTCCATTTCTAACGTTGACTTTTGCCAGTAATTTTTCGCCGGTACTGCTGCCATCGTAGATTTCGATTGTGGCACTGTCGTTTCGATCAGTCTTCATTTGGAGAAAGTGCAACGTCAAAACGTGCCCTACTTTCGTGAAAATGTGCTGAAATAAAAAACATTTTCATTGAAAAATTGATATTTCTGATTTTTAACAATTAAAAAACTTTCAGTCTTTAAATGAAAAACGTTCAAATGTAAGTGCGCATTTAAAAGTATGAAATTATACCATTTGGAACGTGAATCAAGTTGGAGAGAGTGGCTACCAAAGGGTCAGGTCATTTTCTAAGAGGTAATTAGGCCTAAAATTTTCGTAATTCATGTTTTTGTGAGACAATAAATTGTTCTTAATTCTAAAATCTTCTGGTCAAAGTGGGTTGATCAGACTTCTTTATTTTTGCATAGCATGAACAACGTTATTTTTTATGAAATTACAATAAAAACTGTTCAGAATAGTCTATTGATGTGAAAATGTTATAAAATAACGAATTTTGTACTCGGATTATGTTCCCTGAGCGATGAAAAAACAGAATGTGATGTTACTATGCTTTTCAAGTTTTTTACCTACAGCAAATGATACGCGATTTCAAAAATAGGTCTTAATTTTACTTAGCAATTACAAAATAACTGTTATAATTATTATTAAATACTTGTTACGCGGACATTTAGTGTTTCCCACCCAGTGTTTCCTACCTAGTTTCGACTAAATTCCGCTTATAGTTAAATAATTTACATCGGGCGTGGCACAATATGCTTTATAGCTTGAGCGCCAGGGGTTGGGACCTCACGGGCCCCACCGCCTACATTACAACTAACTAACTAAATAATTTACATTCATTTATTCATGCAATTTTAAACATTCTGTGTCACCAGATGTTCTAGTTGAGTCCCTTAGAAATATTAATAATCAGCATACATATTTTTAAAGCCGCCTAATTCTGTGCAAATACTTAGTAAAGTCAAAGTATATATTTTTTCAGCATAATCTCAAAAACAGTGTTTTCCATTCTTCTGATTTCCTAATGGATTTAGACGGCTCAAGCTTTTGGACATAGTATGTCCGCATATATTTATTAATTCCTAAAGTTCAAAAGAAATTGCTGGGCTGATTTTCCAAATAATTGAAAATATCCACTGTCTGCAGCGACCCAGTAATGGCCACTCCGTACCTACATAGTATATACCAAATATTATTTTGTTTCCGACTTCATTTTTATTAAAGTTTGCATTATCAAACCACAAATGTAAGTCTAAGTAGGAAACGACATTGCAAATTAAGAAGAAATGATTTTACCAACAAAAACATAAAAACAACCAATTTTCGACCTGTGCTCACCTCCATTTCGTAAATCTATTGAAACGATTGTTAGCAAATTTTAACGAGGAGTCAGTTGCAACAGATTCTCGAAACTTTTGAAAAAATTTTCGATATCCTGAATAGTTTTTAAATTTGTACTTATTCAGTGTAAAACTGAAAATTCAGAGATGAAAAAAATTGTGAATTTTTTTTTTAAATTTCAAGATATGAAAATTCTTGCAATATGCATCGAGAATATGTTACTACAGACTTTTTATTGAAATTGTATGTAAATCGGTTGGATAGATTAAACTGCAGAGGAGAGTACAGATGAAAAATGTAATTTGTTTACAATAATTCAACAATAATGTATTTTTATCCAAATTTTTTGCCTAACATTTGATCTAGAAATCTATGGTAACATGTTCTCGATGTGTATTGAAAAAATACGATATCTTTCCCGAATAAAAATCATGAGTATGGGAGTGATCAATCATTGACTTTCCAAAGTATAAAAAATGTATGGTAAATGAGACGATCCCATACTTCAAGTATATTGAAATAGTATGGATAAAGTATATATAAAGTACAGCTGAAGTGTGGCTGAAGTATAGCTGAAGTATAGCTGAAGTACATATTATACTTATTACATATTATATGCAAAAGTATCGAACACAGAATTGCACTCATTTGTTCTTCAAGATACCCTAGCAACGAGATAAAACCTAATGTATCATAAATGACAGTTCGTCCAAGAATTTGAAAAGTTCACGATTAAAGTGATTTCGTCAGTCAACTATGTTTTGAATATTGTTCGTGAGGATATAAAATATACAACGGGTATACAATGGACAACTGATATGATTCTTATGTCATATATATTGGTGAGGGATCCAGAATCTTTGAATAAATATAATATTAATAGCATAAAAAGGTTTAATAATATTGTTACTTGGGTGAAATGTTTAGTGTTAAATTTCTCACAATATAAAGTGATACAATTAACATTTTACTTATTTGCATCTTACTTATTTTAGAATTTACAAACAATATTCTTTGACACTGTGAAAATCATGATTCTGGATCTCTATTTTCAAGTATTTCAGATAACCCATTATAACCCATCAGCAATAATACGGCTATACCTACTATAGCCATACTTTTCCTATACTTTAGACATAATCTATACATACTTGAGCTACACTAAGAGATATACTGCAGCCTCACTTTGACTGAACATCATCCATACTTCAGTTATACTGAAGCTATACTTTTCAGATATACTTTAAAACTACGTTCCCTATACTTCAGCCATACATTGTCTCATTTGCCATACGTTTACTATACTATCTGAGAGATCACTCCTATGTGACTTCTCAGATGTTTTCCTAGATCAATCTCATACCAAAATTTGTTTACCCGGGTTATTAATTTAAAACATTAGTTAATCATATTGTATGTTAAAAAATTAATGTTGTCACCTGTGTTCACCTCTACATCCTAACTTATTAAACCGATTGGTACCAAATTTTAACGTGAAGTCAGTAGCAATATATTCTCAATACATTTTCAAAGAATTGCCCATATCTTGAATAGTTAAAATTTTTTTACGTATTTAGTATAAAAAATGAAAATTCAGAGATGATATATAAATTTCGAAAAATTTCAAGTCAACAAAAACTTTTGCAATATACAACGAGAATACGTTACTACCGATTTCCCATTCAAATTCGGTGTAAATCGGTTGGTTGGATTAGGCTGCAGAGGTGAGTAGAGGTGAAAAATTTAATTTTTTACAATCATCCCGAAAATATTAAATTAGTTATGCAACAGAATAATATATATTTCTATAAAATTTGGTAGAAAATAAAATATCGGTTAAGTTCAGTGAGCCTAGAAACTTTTTCTACTTTGAATTGAAATTGAAACATCCAATCGGAATTTTAATGGAATAATATTGTACCATTTAATAAAATTAAAGAATAAATCAACTTAATTAATTCGATTAATTTTTAACAAAAAATATTCAAACTATTAGCCTAATTTTTCATACTTGGTAAATTAGTAACTTAACTCACATATAATTAGTTGATCGTACCTATTTTATTTGTTTCAATCTAAAAAAAAACATGAAATCCCACCAAAAACATCTGCGATGCAAAAATTTTGCCAAGTACAACTATATAAATTTGTGAAATAAAATTTGGCCAAGTAATCTGGGGAAAAATATTCATAATAAAATATATAAAGAAACTTTTTCATAAAGTGTCCTACACAAATGTTTTGATACATTTTAAGAAGCCATATTAGACTTTATGAAACTTGTCGAGATTAAATGTTATATGCAAAATGATTTTAATGAAAAATTGCTGGGTATGGGAGATTTATGGTATAATTACAATATAATACTGCCAAGTTGTGTAATGTATAATTTGGCTTTTTTACATTCATTTAAACATTTGGGGAGTGCACTTCATAAAAAAATTTCTTCATATATAATATTATTAATATTTTCCCCCAAATTACTTGGCTAACTTTCATTTCACAAATTCATATAGTTGACCAGACTCTCTATTGAGGAACAATGTCGGGGGTTGCCTGCCAATAGCCTTATTCATAAAGCGCGTACATCGAAACGTAAACAGTCAGGGCCGCCTGAACCGTTTACATAATATTGCGCAATCTACTTCAGGGGCGGAGTCGCAACCGTCTCTCGCCTTGTCCCCTGAGAAACTGGGGGACCAGCACTTCTAGGAATTCATAAAACGCGTGCGCTCGCGCGTTCCTCAATAGAGAGTCTGGTGTACTTGACCGATTTTTTGCAGACAGATGATGTTTTTGGCGGGACTACAATATTTAAAAATCTGAACTTTCCACTCAATATAGATAATAAAATAGGAGAGAAGAGGTTTCTTTAAAGAACTTACTTGAGGGCACTTTCTTGGATTTTGAGCATATTCGTTCTGCTCCATTGATATTGTTATGGGGAAGGTTTGGCTTGTAGTTGTTGGAAAAGTGCACAGGTCATAAACATCCGCCCGGTCAGGCTTGTCGTCTGGTCTTTCGTCGTGATGGACATATTTTATTCCGTCAGCTCCGTTATCTAGCACAGCACAATTGTTGATATGTGCTAATCCACTGGAACTGTTCATGTAAATTCCATACCCTAAAAAATAAACGAAAAATACAACTAGTTTTAAACTTGAGAATAATATTGATGTAGAAAGTCAATTTTATCAGCTTAGTAGTGATTATTAGAAAAGTTAAAAGCAAAAATAAGGGAGATTATAAAAGGTATATCTTAAGGCGTATTATATCAGAAATACAAACCTTTATTGCCTTGTATGGTGCAGTTGTTAATGACTATTGGAGCATCGGGAGTGGTGATGTTAATTCCACCGAAGGCCGAATTGACGATTGTGATTGATTCCATTTGCGGAGGCGCACCCTCAACGTGCAGGGCGGAGGTGACGTTGATTTCTCGTCCCGTACCTGCGAATCTAAAAAAAGGCCACCAAAATTTAGAAAAACAAAACTCAGAAGAATATTTAACAAATTTACTTTTTAAACAAATTCGAACTCAAAGGAATTTTATACAATATTTTTTTTATAATCGTTCTAAAGGAAACGCACTCTGATCCCGTTTTTTTGCAATTGAAAATTAAATTTAAATGAAAAAATAATTATTTCTGTAACTTTTACGTTACTGAAAACCATCATCATTATTGGAACAGATGTAAGTTTGCTTTTCGTCTTTGAAAAATCCAATTCGAAGTCTTCCTACATAAAATATCAGAGTCACTTTTGGCAACAACTCTAAGAATTTGCAAGTTTTTTTATATCTATTTCAATTTTTTCTTCCTAATTAATTTCTTACCTGATTTCTACATTCCGCAAAATAGATTTGGATCTCCGGACGTAAAGGGTGTTTTCTTGAATTAAAGGTCTATCGAAAAGGGCACCTTCAAATCTGATTCCCCGCCAGTGTTTAATTGCTTGTGTTGCACCATCGTGGTGAGGTGAGCACGCTATTCCTAAATCTGGATGGTAATCTAGAAATAAAAACGAATGACAAATTATTTACAAAATAATTATTCTAACTCAATCCATAAATAATTGTAATAGGAAACAATTAAATCCAGGAGTTAACCATTATCAATTTTGAGGTACACCTGGATTGAAAAATTCCCAAGAATGCAAAAGAATTTGGAGATGCAGAAGAATTTGAGCAGATTCACAATAACTTAAATTAATTCAAACAATTCAATAAAATCTTAAGATTTCAAACAAAAACAAAGAATTTAAGAAAATATATCTAAAGAATTGAAAAAATTTCCAGGTATATTAAAAAAACTGTGAAGTAATAAAATAACAGGAATATACAAAATAATTTAAATGCAAAGAAATTCATGAAACTTAGTGACATCATATTTTGACGTCAACTTTAGTCCTTAATATTCAAGAATTAGCTTGAATACAGCTAAATTCATTCAAAATAATGAAAGAAAATTCAAGAGAATACAGCGAATTTGAATGGATTTAAAGACTTTAGAGCATGCAAAGAATTCAAAAGAACTGAAGCGAACCCAAGCGGATTCAAGACAACTCAAAATAGTTCAAAGAATTCATAGCCTTCAAATAAATGCATAGGATTGAAAGGATTGTAAGGTGAATTAAAAAAACTTTAAAGAAATTCAATAGAAATCAGGGTTGATTCAATAGACTTCACCTCGGAATTCAAAAGAATTCAAATGCAAAGAAAATATGAAACACGATTATGTGAAGTTTAATATGTGTAGCAGGCATTACTTTAGTCCCTAATATTCGAGAATTTATTCGAATACAGTTTAATTCATTCATATAATTCAAAATGATTCAATACAATTTAAACGAATTTATAAGAATTGAAGGTATTTCAGAAGAATTTGAAAGAATTCCAAACACTTCAAGGAAATTCAAAAGAATTTAAATGAAAAGAAATTCATGAAACTTACAATTAGGGATATAAAATTTAATATGTGTAGCGGGTGTTACTTTAGTACTTAGGATTCAACTGTTCACTCGAATTCAACTTAATTTATTCTTATAACTCAAAATAATTTAAAATGAGAAATTTCAAAGAGTGAAAGGTATTTGAGAATAATTCAAAAGATACTCCTAAGACTTCTAGGAAATTCAAAAGCAGGTGTTACTTTAGTACTTAGGATTCAACAACTCACTCGGACACAGCTAAGATCATTCAAGTTATACAAAATAATTCAAAATAATTCATGAGAATTAAAATGAATTCCAAAAAATTTAAGGGAATTGGAAAGAGTTCGAAAATAAGTGTACAGTTGAATTCAGCAGAAGCTAAATCCTGGAAAATTTTTTTTAAAAGTTTAATTTATTTTTCCCTGTAGTTTAATACAACTGTATGTGGAACCAAAATGCATTATGAAATTTCGAAATCTGGAATTGTTTTTAAAAATTGGGAATCTCAATTTTTGATTTTAATCCCCACAACTCTGAACAAATTTTCCAGATTTTTTGTTTGTTTGAAGGAATTTTCTTTCATTCGACTCTTGTCTTCTGGCTCGTTTCTACTGGTGACCAAATTAAATATCTGCATATACACTAGGGTGGCCCTTATTTTTCACTTTTCGAATTTCTCTGCTCTCACCCCCCAGTTTTGTTTGAATGCCTAAAAAAATCTTCTCCAAATTTGAGGTCGCGCAAAGACCATGAAGTTTCCCATTGATTTAATATGGAAAAAGTCAGCTTTTTGTAAATCTAATATTTAAACGGTATAATATGTTACAAATAATTCCGTGTTTTAGTATATTGTTCAGAATTTGTCAGAGAATAATAATCAATCATAAAATTTTAGGTTTAATAATTTTAAGCCACTCTTATGGGTCCTCAAAGAAAACCCCATAAGTGGGTGAATTTTACGTAATATTGCGGTTTATTTACGCTTTCTAAAAGTGCTTTTTACATAAATAATCATTGATCAGTAATTCAAGAATAGCCAGTCATTTGTTGACTAATATGCAATTGTTTAAACAATTTTAATTTGTTTAAACATCTACGAGTATTCGTAATAAACAAATTAGTAGTTGATAATATTAAAATTTGTCGAAAATTTAGTGAGAAAATGTTTCTCCTGCCTTTTTTTAGGTACAATATATGCTTGAACAAATACGTATTATTTAAATAATTGTAAAATTATTTGAACAAATTATTTTATTGTTATTATTGGTTAAATAACTCATAATGTCTAGAAAATACGTTCATTTCGCGAGTTTGCTGAAAAAACAAATATTTAAACAAATTAAAATTGTTGAAACAATTCAATATTAGTTAACAAATGACTGGATATTCTTAAATTACTGATCAATGATTATTTATGTTAAAAAAACTTTTAAAAAACGTCAATAAACCGCAATATTACGTAAAATTCACATTTGTCACTTATGGGGGTTTCTTTGGGGACCCATAAGAGTGGCTTAAAATTATTCAACCTAAAAATTTATGATTGATTCTTATTCTTTGACAAATTCTGAACAATATACTAAAACACAAAATTATTTGTAACATATTATCAGGTTTAAATATTAGATTTACAAAAAGCTGACTTTTTCCCATGTTAAATCAATGGGAAATTTCATGGTCTTTACGCGACCCCTAATTATTAACCGATTTTGCTCAAATTTGGAGATTTTTTTTTTTGGCATTCGAACAAAACTAGGGGGTGAGAGCAGAGAAATTCAAGAAAAAAAATCTACCAAGTATAAATAAGAACCACCCTAATATACACGCACATAAAAGTTTAGAGGAATGTGTAAAATAGTTAAAAATTTTTGTCTTTTAAAAATTAGACTCAAAATTGATTTTTACTTGAAGAAACGAAGATAATTTGAAAATTTTATTTTGGCTCTTTACTACTTTAGAATATTAATTGATTCTTTCAAAATCGTAGAAAAATGTTGAGAGACAACATTTGAAGATTTAATCCGAGGTAGTTTCAAATTCTTAATTTGAAATGATTTTTTCTTTCATCATTAATATTTTCCAGTAGGTATAGAAATTTTCATCTTACCACAAACTCCAGAACCGAGCTGTTTATGAGGCCATAGATCACAATTTTGTAGAGAAGATTCGGTTCCTCGACACCGAGGTTGCTCGTATAAAAGTCGAGGTTTAGCTGGCCATTGTCTGTCCACCCAACCCCACCATCGTCCACCTTGCAGCCCTAATTCACGGCAGGCAGTTTCAAAATCTGCCCTAGTCCAACTAGAAATGAAAACATTTTCATTAATTTTATTATATTACTTACTTTTTAAATTGTATTCATAATTTATCGTCTATATTCATGGCGGATTGGATATTTAATTTATATCTAGGATTTGTTATTAGGCCAAGAAAATGTAACTAACAAGTATTCTGTTCGAATTGTACAAAAAATTAAAAAATTTTATCTCAATCTAAACGAATTAGACTTTTTACTCAAATGGAAAGGTGTTTATGATCAATTTTTCCAATTCGAAATACAAAATTTAAATGTCTAATCTATATTAAAAAATATCCCTGAACGTAATAATTTATATCCAATCATTTCTAAATTACTTTCTTTATTTGAATCTCCTATAACATAGAATTAACTTATTTATCATTTACCAGTGCTATTAAGCCTAATTTTTTTTTTTTTTAATCAATTTAGCTACATTTTTTTCTCAGCCATTCATTATGGACTAACACTAAATTCACCAATTTAGCACTGCACTCAATATGTAGAGAATTAGTCAACAAAAGTGTAACAATTGTTTATATTTGAACTCGCTTAAAAATTGAATTTTAATAATAACACTATTGAAAAATAATATTCGTGTTAATAAATAATAATAGGAATAAAAAATAGTAAATCAAAATCTTTCTAAACAAAAAAAAAAAAAATTATTAGCAGTTCGAACTCGGAAGTGCATTGCCTCACTACCCGATTCGGGTAGTGTTTCTAGGGGGATATTTACTACCAGTGTAGGTCCACCACACCCAGAAGTTTTTTTTCTCTTCTACAGTTTTAAACTAAAATATTATTTTTGAAATATAAGAGCTCCAAAGAGTTCCTTTAAAATGTTTGGTAATTATGATAGAATTAGTGTTAGTCACAAAATGAAAAATGTAAAATTGCAGAAGATAAAAATACACAAATTCTAAAAAAGTGATTTTGGCCACATTAAGGCCCCTGGAAATCATCGGCAAAACGGATTTCATAAACTGATGCCAAACACAGAAGTCATTTTTTCTATAGTTTTTTGTATACATAATCTAAATAGTAGTAAAACTGGCCGTTTTTTCAGAGCAAATTCTATTTTTTATCTAATACTCTAAAGAAAAAAAATGCGCCCTATTAGGAGCCGTTGAAAAATACGTAACTCCTTGAGGGGGGAGGGGGGGTCACCACAAGCATTCCGCCAATGTTAAACTTTAACACACCATAGAAAAAGCGCTAGTTAGGAGGAGGGGGTGTGGGTGTCAGGAAAAAGTGTTACGTATTTTTTGATCGGCCCCTTAGCGGCACCACGGAAACACGACTACAATGATTTTTACCGGCCGCGGCAAAAGAAGAAGATTCTCTCGGTTCTGCGTTTGGGTGATCCTAACGACAAAACGAAAAACTACCATCCTTACAGGCAAGTCGGCCCAGGTAAAGAGACGCCCCACACGCTGTTGAGCAATTCCGTGTCACATCATCTGAAGAAAGCCTGACACTAGAATTTTCTTTAAAATTACTGACAATAGCTGAAATTCTTCAGATGATTTGACATGGAATTGCTCTATTGTCAAGGTTGATTCATTCAAGGGTGAGAGTGGGCGAAGGTAGTTGGGGGTGGATAGTGACAAAAAAGCAGATTTTATTGACTATAAAACGTTAAATAATATAATACCACAGGCAAATGAAAAGAAACACGGTTTTTTAAAAGCAATTCACCCCTGGATTCATTCATGCAAGATTCAGGTTTATGAAGAGTCCATGCCGCTTTCGAAAAACTATCCTTTATAACAGTCATAAGGATCTATCACATTTTAATAACAAAGAAAATAAACTTTGAAAATAAATAAAGAATAGACAATAGAAACTTAAAAATAAAGGCTGCGTCTAGTCATCCCGAATTTCGGGACGACTAGCCGCAAATCAAGATAAATGCTAGTCATCCCGAAATTCGGGACGACTAGTCTATTTCTACCATTTGGCTAGTCATCCCGAAATTCGGGACGACTAGCCTATTTCTAGCATTTGGCTCGTCATCCCGAAAATAATGCACTTTATTAATTCTACTGTTTTTAACTAGACCAAAATTAACAAAATTGACAATCCTATTTTCTCCATTCGGCTAGTCGTCCCAAAAATAATGCATTTTAGGAAATTTCTCGTTTTAACTAGACAAAAATCACAAAAAATGTTAATGACCCCGAAATTCGGGACGACTAGCCTATTTTCAACATTTGTCTAGTCGGCCTGAAAATAATGCACTTAATTAATTTCACTGCTTTCAACTAGACCAAAATTACTGAAAATGACTAGACTATTTTCATCTTTTGGCTAGTTGTGCCGACAAAATGCTAACACTGTAATTATGGGCAAGATTACGATATCCGTGGAGGCTTTCCGCCCCCACGAGGCGTTGGAAAAGGGGTAGGGGTGTTACTTACATTATTTTTATGACCTGTCACAAGGGTGCCTTCCCG
>CAKNXH010060604.1:243996-257996 GCA_932178445.1 Andricus quercusramuli | reverse complement strand
TGTCGAACGAATTTGCACAATTTAAGTAGAAAAAAATAGTTAGATTGTATAATTTCTAATTTGAAGCGCTAAGAATGGAACAATTTTATTCTTAATGGAAGAATCACGACATTGAATGATTTCAGATTTCAAGGAATTGAAGCTGTGTAATTTTTAATTAAAAGCGTTCAAAAGCAAATAATTGCAAATTAAAATCTTTTCAATTTGAATAATTTTAATTCTATAAGCGATAATTATTTGACAATTTGAAATTGAAAATTAAATTGAATCTTTCAAAATTAAAGCTTCTGAAATTTTAAATTTTTATTATATAGAAAATTATAATTTGATATTAAAACTGATTAGACAATTTTTTCGAAAATCGAAAAATGAATTGAATTATTCTGCAAAAAACGTTTAAAATAAATATTAATTTTTAATGGGAATCATTGAAAATTAAAATTTTCTACTCCATGCGCTGAAACTTACACGAACGCAAAGTTCATTTGGAACTGAAAAAATGTTCGTCACCAAAAGTTGTAATATTAAAACTTTTTTATACTTAAGGCCTTGAAAATTGTAATTATTTGAAGTAAATTTAAATCACTTAAAAATTATTACTTTTTAAACTGTTAATTATACTTTCCAAAATTCAACCAATTCAATTTTATTTGCAAAATTAAAACTTATGAAAGGGAAAAATTAAAAATTTAGCGTTCAACATGAAAACTCAGAACTCTAAAATTTCATCCATTTAATATTATCTACAATATTAACTACAATATTTCAAAATTAAAAAATCAAAGTAACAGGAACTATTAGCAACATTGTCAATCATAGAAAATTTCTTATTCTATCTACTCCCCTATACATTCTTCTCCCTTTCCTATAAATACCTACTCAATCCTTATTGGCATAACAGGACTACAACAGAATGAGCCGCCAGGCCCCGCTGGGCCTCTATTACACCACTGCAGATGTCGTAAAAAAGTGGGGACGATTATTATTACTATATTATTATTATTATTATTATTATTATACCATTAAGCCATTTCCCTTTCGGGGTAGGCGTGAAATGCTCGGTTGGAAAAACTAGTGAATAGGAATTTAGGTATAAAGTAGGTCGGTATATGAATATAAGGTATATAGGTGTTAGGTATAGATGTTTTATATTGATCTGGAATTCTCGTGTTATTTATTTAAATGACACGTTCATTCCGCAACACTGCTCCGACCCAGGTTGCTGATCAATCTCTCTAGCGATCACCCCAAGTGAGGAGCCTCACAAGGTTGTTATGCATGGTTCCCCACTTGGGCCCATTAGTAATATAACTTCATATAATCTCGTGTGCACTATTGGGAACTCCTGGGTTACTTGATTTGAACCTCTAATTAATATAAAAATAGTTGCAGATTTCTCCTACCGACATTCGCCGACATCTAAATATCGGTAACAGGAACCTGCAACTAGAAACAGCTATAATCTGCTTCATCAATCACCGTTGAGTCGTTTTCGCGAAACGAAACAGTGAAAGCTGAAGATATTCTGAAATGGTCATTATCGCGAGAATAGGGCAAAATCTTCAATCTTCATAGTATCGAAATTGTTATTGCTGTTTCTGCATTTATAACTGTAACAAAAGCTACCTGTGAATTCACCATGCGAGACTTTACAGCACACAGCCGTAGAACCGTCTCACTTCCGGCAACTTATTCCAGGTTTCGGGCCACCGAACTTTACGGTCAGGACTCAGGACTGGAGATAAATTTCGCATAACAGGCTTTTAAATTTCAAAAGTAATTTACGAGCTACTTACTAACACCCACGGTCAGCCCATTATTCAATTTTTTCACAAATGGCAAATTTCGTACGCGAATTAACGAAACTATAAAATCCAATACCTATAATCAAGGTAGCCAACTATCTAGACCCAAAATGCGGGACGGCCAGACTTTACCACTGAAGACCTTTTTTTTAGGGGAAGGTTTTTGAAATAAACGGAAAAATATTGGTGTTTTTGGCGACGTATTAATACTAGTCATATTTGGTCTAGATAATTGGCTACCTTGGTCATAGTACGAAAAACTTTATGCTACTTATGCGCGCGTATTATAAACTTGAAAGACTGTAGTACAGATTGTATCAAAATTATAGTAAATGCGGGACATGCGTGACGCTACCACAATTTGCCGGGACACTTTGCGGGACAAATCTCAAAGCGGGACAGAAGGTTCTAATGCGGAACCGTCCCGGCGAATGCGGGACAGCTCCCGAGTCGAAATTTAGGCCCTACTTTGAACCTATAACTCCTACCTTAGTAGGCGCTGGAGCAGCAAAGTAGGTTTAAAATAAGCAGCGATTTCAATTTGATTTAGACCCTATTTTGACGCTAAAAACGTCCGAAATCGGCCGTTTTTCCACGTTTAGCGTCAAAGTAGGGTCTAAATTAGAACCTACATTGGTGCTCCAGGCCCTACCCTACATTGGCGCTCCAGACCCTGCCTTGATGCTCCAGCCCCTACACTGGCAATAATAATAATAAAAATAATAATGGCGTAATTTCGGTAATGGTTATACATTTTTATTATGGGTTCCCATCTCTGCAAAAATACTTTCACTATCAACTGTACCTTAGGAACTTAATATTGAAACAAAACTCATGAAGTATACAATTCTTTGTTTGTAGTGTTTTTTATCATATAATTTGAGAACTTATTTGTCACTAGTCCGTTTGTGACTAGTCCGACAATTTTTTATTCAATTTTTTTTGTCCGTAACCTCCAAATTTGGTTGTCTTTCGCAAGTCGAAAATCTTATTTATATTCTTTTCTGACTACTTGGGACGATAGCAATCGATAACTTAAGGCTCAAATGGAAACCTTAGTTTCAGTTTTGTAAGAAAATTAACATTTTTAGAAAGAATCCTTTTCTTTTTGCTTACAGATACTTTATTAGTGCTAATATAGAGAAACTTACGGATTCACATAGTCGTAAACCAATTCAGTTTAAAAAATCTTAATCTGGAAATGACAGATACGCAATACACGGAGTCGCCTTTTCAATGGGTTCTTGTTTCCTGGGTGTAGCTTCTAAATATTCAAAGTAGGGCCTGTAGGTTTAAACGGAGTCAAAGGAGGCTCTAATGTTTCATTCTCTAGGAGTAAAAACCTCAAAGTAGGGGCTATAGGTTTAAATAGCGTCAAAGCAGGTTCTAATGAGGAGCTGTAGGTTCAAAGTAGGGTCTAAATTTCGACTCGGGCTGGCTTACCTTTCCTATATTATATGTTGCGGTTCTGGGAAAAAAGTTGTTTGGCATTCTCTTTTGAGTTTGAGTAATTGACAACTTTTTACGGTATACAACATTTGATTTTTTTTTCTAATAGATCTTAAAGCAATTAAATCATTTTTTTCTTCAAACTTGGTTATTATTGTATTTAATACTCTGATAGGCGATAACCTCGTGTCCATACAGATGCAATTGTCCATCACACGCGAGGACAGACGACCGAAGGCCACACCATGTAAAATTACACGGGGGTTCCTGACAGGAAATACCAGAAAAACGTGAATGGGGTACTTATACTACTCATGGTGCATAACGCATGTATATTGTATGAATGTATAGAAACGCAGGTGGCTCTTTTTCTGTTTTAGTATATAGTCCAATATGAGGATTGTGAGCTTTTCATTCTTTTCCCCTATAATAGGGATAACTCCAGCTCGAGCTCCAGCTACTGCATGCAATATAGTTACGACTACAGTCAGAACTATATTACCTACTCAGAGGAAGCTACCTTTTAACGGGAACAGGAACAATGTCTTTATATTATTTGTATTCGATAGGCATATCATTAGCCCAACAGAATTTTCAGAATTATAATGCATTCTGAAAAAACTTAACGTGTATAGTAGAAGTTTCAAATGGAATATACCATTTTTTCCTCACTTTGTGAACAAATTTTTCGTTGAAAAGCTTGGCAATGACAGTTTAAACCAATCAAATTTGTCAAACTAGAAAAGAGTTACAAAAAATAAAATAAATACACAAATGTAAAGGCTTTAAACATTCAAATATTTCAACGTTGAAAGTGCACAAATTTAAAAGGCGTCGTTTTTTAAAGCCATACGGAACTTGAAAACATGAAAATTCTAAAATCTAGAATTGAAATTATTCACAATTTATAAAAGAGATATTGAAAAATTTAAAAAAGAAAAATTGTCACGTTAGAGATTAAAATATCTTTATAATCCCAGAGGATTCATGCATCTAATAACATTTTATTAAGAACTTGTCCTAATTCCCTAATCATATTTAGGTTAATTAGATTAGGTAACCCTTAATTATACTTTCAATGAGGCCAATTAGGATAGTGTTAATTTCTCTGTAGTATGCGGGAGAATCATATGTTTACCAATCTCATAATTCTGATTTAAATATCCTTGACTTTATAGTATTATGTTAAGAGCCACGCAACATTTGTATAATTATAACTTTAATGATTTTACTATAAAGTGCTTCATTTCTTAAACCAAAATATTATTTTTTTATGTTTTTCTTTACAATAATTTATAGGATTAAAAGCATCGGAAAACATTCAAATGTTCAATTTGCGTAAAGCATCTTTTAAAAGAGATCAATTTTCAAAATATCAGAACTCCGAAATCATCTAATTAAACATGTTTCTAGAAATCTAAAGTTAAGACTTGTAAAGTCAGAAACAAAACAACACTTGAAAGCTCAACAATTTTAATATTGAAATTACAAATTTTTAATTCAACAGTATTCAAATTGTAAAGAATACACACACGAAAGTATGGACAAAAAAACAGATTTCCAGAAAAAAGTGTTTCGGAAAGTTAGGATTCGAATAGTTTCAAAATTTAAAAAATTGAAATTCTACGCTCAAGACTCTTCAAAGTTAAAAACTTAATATATACATTTCTAAACGCATTTCGATTGATATACCTTTCGAATTTTTACGCTTATAAGCACGAAAATGCAGAAATTTAAAGTTCAAATTCAACAGCCGAATTCGAAAGAATTTGATTTTCGAAAGATTGAAGACATTCACAGATTTGAATGAAGATAAAATGGGTTTAATTTCAAACTTATCTTAAAAATTATAAATCGACCGAGCTTATTAAAAATTGAACCACCATGAACGAATGGTGTTTCAATTTAAAAGAGCATGAAATCATAAAACGTTCAAAATCAAAACTTTGAAAATAGGCTGAGATTTTAATTTCCATTCGAATTTCAAAAATAAGATACGAATTTAATTAGGTTAACCATAAGCTTACCGAAACGAAACTAAACAAAACGGTTTCTCAACAGTTCAACTTAAAATTGAGCCGCTGATAATAAAAAGTGGAAATATCTCGTAGGTGACTAAAACGCAGCTATAGAAAAGTGCCTGCAAAAATTGGATATAATTTCATGTATGTAAAAACAGTAATAGAACATTGACAGTAAAAAGTAGACAACGATACTTTTGGGCACTTTTCTATAGCTGCGTTTTACTCATCTACGAGATATTTTCACTTTTTATTGCCAGCGGCTCAATTGTAAAAACCTTAACATCTGACAAGAAATTTACTCTTTTCAATTTTATAAAAACGCTAGAGACTTGAAATTACCAATCTTCGAAAAATTGAAAAGCGTTTAAAATGGAAAGTTTCTTCACTTCCAGAAAAATAAATTATATAATTTGAGTCAATTAAGCAACCTAGAATAAGATATAAAAAAAAATTTGAAATAATAAAAATTATAGTAAAACCATAAGAGCTGGAGGAGTCAAGTTACTGTTATCGGAGTGCATTTGAAAATTGCAATGTTAATGCGCATTGCAGACTTACGGGAGTTTCACCCAGAAGAATAATGCAGCATCTTGAAACTTTCATCCGATAATGTTACAACAGTAATCCAACGTAATACGTAACGCGAAACGAAAAGAAAGGTAAGAAAGGGTTCCAGGGTCTACAGCGTAAAAATTCGGATCAGGTTACCACCTTTGTTCCCAATTAAAAGAATCTTGAAAAACTGATATCAAATTCATTCAGAAAAGTATATACAATTCAATATATCTTGAAACAAAAAACCTTCCAAACTTGGATTGATTCTAAGTTCCGATTCTTTTTCATAAAATACAAAAAAAAATCTTTCAAATGACCTTAACGCGCCATTTAAAACGTTTTCTCGTTATACAACATCCCAGGTGGATATGTCGGTAGTCAGTCGGGGTTTACCATCAGCGCAGAACTGGCCGAGTACTGGCCACTAGTACAGGCAGCCGGTAGTTTACCCAGTACTAGCTGAAGGCTGGTTCACAGAAAAAACTATCACCTAATTTAAGTAGAAACCTGGAATTATTTTAAGGTGTAACAAAAAGAAGCATATGAAACCTGAAATTAGGAATTTGTTCTAATCATTAAAGTAAGCAAACGAAAATACTGAAATTCAGGCAGTAAAGGTAGTGAAGACCTGAAATTCAGGTAGTAATGACCTGAAATTAAGACGATATTTATACTGAAAAGGTAGTGTAAGGTTGAGATGTCATTGAATTAAGGACTCTCCTTGCTGAAAGTAAGTCGCATATTTATACTGAAATTATGCATCTCCTCACCTCTCTCCCCCCACCCATAACTCGTGAGTCTTAACCTGAAGTTACATAAATTATAAACATAATCTTTATAAAATCCTTTTGGATTTTCTATAAATTCACCAGTAGAACACTTTGTCAATCTGAAAAAAGAACAATGTGCGTTCCTTCAAAATCTAGCTCTACACTAGAAATATGATCAGAAAATGCAATTTCAACTTCGAAAAACAGTGACGACAAAGCGTCAGTTGAAACGCAGACTAGGTTACAGAAACGGAACATGGGGTGTTGAAAGGTGGGCTTCGAAATATGGTCAGTAGTAGATAGTGAATCACATGCTAGTCAAGGGGTCGGTTTAATTATGAATGAAAAAGCAAGACAGCATCTCAAAGATCATGGATATGTATCGATGAGGATTAGAATGAAGGTAGGAATCAGAAGATTATTTATCATAGCGTGCTACGCCCCAGTTGATAGTGATCCGAGAGAAGTCAAAGACGCCTTCTGGGACACTTTAAATGATACAATAAGTACTTGCGATCAAGGTGAAAGAATAATTCTGCTAGGAGATATGAACAGATGGGTCGGCGTCCAACGTCAGGATACAGATTCAGAAAGGGTGCTAGGTAATTTTGGGGATCCAGCAAGAAAAAATTATAACGGGGAAAAATGAGTTAGCTTATGCTTAGAAAAGGGCCTATTTATTACCAATACTTGGTTTTGACATAAAATGATCCACACGTACACCTGTTGTAAAGAAAATAACCGCAGTATAATTGACTTCGTTATTGCGGATGAAAGACTAAGAGAACGAGTAAAAGATACAAGAGTCATGAGGGGCTCTGAATGCAATACTAATCCATTACCTTCAAGTTTCAAAAATGAACTTAGGACGGGGATAGAGAAAAAAGAGAACCAAACAAAGGAAACAAACGCGAATCAAGATTGAAAACTTACAGAAACCAGAAGTGCGAATAGATTTCCAGAATAAGATAAACGAACGCGTAGATAAGGCAACTTGGGAGGCGCTCAGAAGAAATAAAGATATAGAGGGCGCGTGGACTTTGTTACGGGATATCATTGTTAAAACTGCGACCGAAGTATGTGGTGATGCATGGTGAAAAGATGAAATTGAGGCAGCCCAAAAAGAAAAAAAAGAAGCGCACAAAAAACGCTGAACATAGCAGGTCTTAGCGACGAGGAGAGAAATAGGCTCAAAAATGATTACAGACACAAAAAGAGGAAAGTCAAACGACTAGTCAAGGAGAGTAAGGGTGAAATCAGAATAGACGAAGAGAAGAAAATACAAAACGGCTTTGAAGGAATTATGAAACTATTATTTAAATTGTTGAAGGAAAGTAAAAGTACAGAGTTTGTCAGCATGAGAAACAGCAAAGGTGAAATGCTATATGATATATACGGGATAGTGGACGCTTTAAAAGACTCTTTTGAAGAACTATTAGGAGGTGAAGATATAGGGCAACATGACTGCGACATAGAACATAATGCATTAGAAAACCCAATTGAAAAAGTCTATGTCACTGAGGTTAGAGATATAATTAAGAACTTGAAAAACGATAAGGCTGCGGGTATAGAGAATATTAGCGCTGAAATGCTTAAATACGGTGGCGAATACATACCTCACAGGTTGTGGGAATTAATAAATTTATGTTTTAAGACAGGAGAAGTCCCAGACGATTGGAGAAAGGCGATTATTGTACCAATATACAAAAGAAAGGGAGATAAAAGCAACTGCAGTAATTACAGAGGTATCACCTTACTAAGTACCGTAAGCAAAATATACTCAAAAATACTTTTCCGCAGGGTAAAATCTAAGCGTTCTTGGTATTCAATGAACGATTTTTTTTGCCAAAAATTCCATCTTCAACGCGGATTTTCAAGGTCACCATTTTTTTGTTCGACTTTCTCTATAATTTTTCTATATTCGGAAAGGTTTTTTCCTTAATTAAAAGAATATATCCCTTTAGGTCATTCCGATCCAAAGTTCTACGATTTTTAGACAGAATTTCAAACAAGGTCCACTGTGCGACGCGACGACCAGGCAATGGCCATGAACAAACGCGAGAAGATCGATTTAAATAATCGGACCAGTTCAGGAGGAACCTCCTTACCAGTTGGCAAAGAAGCTCACCGGCGCGAAGAGGATTCATGAAGAGGTTACATGACCGTTGGGTCAATATGCACCCGGAATATGCTCATAAAACGCCTCAGTATTTAAGACATCAGGTATCCTTCTAGCGGAAAAACGGATATGAAGCTCTTTATCAACAAGAAGAAGAGCAACATCCTCCAGCGAACATTCCACCAGTTCCAGCAAGACCACTTTTGCAGATAGCCGATAATGCCAACATGAGAAGTAGCAGATCTATCCACCAAAAAGTCTTGCTCAGGATGGACAAATTAGCTGAAGCTAATACTGCTCTCCCCGATCTTCTCCCCGAAGATGTTAATCTCCGGAATCTGAACTGTGTAGTTTACGAGAAGGCGGTCTCCCTGCTTAGCGACAATAGAAATAACGATACTTCAGTACGTCTGAGTAAGACTCGCGAGCGTATTGCACAGCTTCAGTTCAAAATTGAAACGGCGAGACGCCATGCATCAAATGTTCAGTGCGTGATTAGCTATACATAACATCAAATAAAAAGTTCACTCCAAAAGTTAGGGCACTTGCTCGAAACTTAAGGAAAGCAAATCACACGCTGAACAAGTGTAAACTGTTGACCATCATGCAGCGCTGGACGAAAAAATAAGATCTCTTTCAACAGCGAAACAGCGTCTTGAACGGCGAGTTGAGTATACCATTACCATTAAGCCATTTCCCTTTCGGGGTAGGCATGACACTACCCGATTCGGGTAGTGTTTCTAGGTGGATAGTTTCTTGTAGTAAATAACTACAAGTGTGGGCTCACCACACCCGCGACACGCCAACAGCACGCAGTTAGAAGTATTCCCGAACGGTCACCCATCCAAGTACTAACCGCGCCCAATACTGCTTAACTTCAGTGATCTAACGAGAACTGGTTTTTTCAGCGTGGTATGGCCGTAGATTCAGGAAAATTCCACCTTTTTTACTCATCCTTCCCGTCTGTATAAATAAAGTGTTCAATAAAGCGTCACGTGCCGTTAAAAATCCGCCTAGTCGAGAAGAAATTCAAGTCTTCTGGGAGTAAGTACATGGAGATACTTATCAGCTAAATGAAGACGCTTCTAATATATCACTCTTTCGTAACTTTTGCCAAAGGCAAAGGTCACAAGGTCCAGAGGAAGAGTGTCCACTAATTACTTCTAAAGAAAGTTATCGCTAGAACTAAGAACTTTTCAGCGCCAGGGCCAGATAAAATCAACAACTTTTGGTGGAAGAAGTTTACTTCTACGCACCAACATCTAGCTCGTATATTTACTACTTTTTCAAACGGAGAACTACCCGTCCCGCAGTGGCTAGTGGAAGGATGCACGGTATTGATCCCTAAGACCGGAGATTTGTCAAGTCCAAAGAACTACAGGCCCATAGCTTGTCTAAACACCAGCTGCAAGCTATTCACTGGTATCTTCAAAGAGAGGTTATTATCATCTATCGAGCCGGTATGGAGTGTAATAGTTTAACAACGTGGATGCAAGAGAGCGCTGGCAGGTTGCAGGGAGAACCTGTTAATAGACAGGTGTATTACCCAGGACTCGATCAGGTATCGAAGCAATCTGTACATGGCTTGGATTGACTACCGCAAGCCATTTCATAACACAAACCAAAAGGTATCGCCAAATTCTCAGAAAAATTTGGGCTTCCGAATCATCTACAAAGATGAAGATCCAGGCGACCAATATGCTGGCCGTTCCTATACTGCTCTGCACGTTTGGTGCAGTAAAATGGAACGTCGATGAGTTGAAGCAACTTGACCGAAGCACACGCAAGATGATGACAATACATCGAAGTGTTCATCCTAGATCTTTCGTACCTCGAATATATCTCCCTCGAGATAAATGGGATAGAGGCTTGCTAAGCTTAGAGTGTCTTCATCGAAGAACGGTTCTGGCTACAGCCTGTTCAGTTCTAAAAAGCACAGATTCCCTTATACGACTCGTACATCAACATGAAGTCGCCAATGCTGCGGCGTTTCTATACCGTGTCGCAGATAAGGCTGCAGAGGAGCTTGACCTCCCATTTGATTCCAGCGACACTACACATGGCCTAGCATCACTAACACCTCTGGTGCTCAAAAGTCGTATACAGGAAGCAGAACATACGCTTCTACTAAGAGAACATACTGACAAGTCCCTTCATGGTAAATTCTACGGCATCATACGTAGAGAAGAGCTCTCGATGGGTCTGACCAACATGTTTCTCAAGAGCGCATAATAAATGTACTTGTGAGCGATACCAATTGCCGAGCGTGCAAGCAAGAGCCAGAAGCACTTGGACATGTTCTCAGTAGCTGCAGTTTTCAGTGACATAATGCGGCTTTAAAAGTGTTATATTACCATGTTAGGCACTTCTATGGTGCTGATCTATTACCCATCTTGTCCGTCACGCAAAGAAGGGAGAAAAACGGGCGAAATATCAAGCATTTCTTTTCGAGCTGAGTAGGCTGTACCCAGGCTACAAAGTCCATCTTATAATTCTCATACTCGGCTGTCTTGGAGGTATGAAAGCTTCATTCATCAGCCAACACAACAAGATTGCGGCTTGCCAGCGTCAGGCTCATTTCATCGCGATCTGGATTCAAAAGGCTGTTCTTCTGGGATCACTCCATCTGGTGAAACCTTCATCTCCAGCTGTCCCGTCTGCCGCGTAAGGTCATCGGCGGCTAGAGACCTGACTCCAAGGAACAGTGTTGCCCGATGTTATCACGCGTAACTTTCCCGCTCTTGCTTACCTTCTAGGACAGAAGGAGCAGAAGCGGATGACGTACGCGTTCCAGTTGTTTCGGGATTGGTTGCTTTAAGGAACTATGATCGTAGCTTCCGGAGCCTACAACTTCTCTAATAATAATAATAATAATAATAAAAAGTGCTTTATTGAAGATCGTGTCCAAGCTCAGACTTTTCGAATTAGCAATGTGGCCAGTCGGGCATCGCATAATATAATGCGATGTAAAGCTAGTGAATATGTTTTAATTTAAACTTATATGCTACATAGATATGCTATTGCAAATTGACAAAATAGTATAAGTAAGAAACAAATACAGTATAACAATATATGGCAAGTCACTTACACTGAGTTGGTAACCCTACATGCAAGTGGTACAAAAGTAGAGGTTTTTAACAAATATGTTTATGAATTTCGATGAGGCGTTTTACAATGACGAGAAACTATAATTTTAATCTTTTTAATTTTAAAAGAAAAAAAAATATCTCAATTCATGTGGGCGTGAGTTGCTGCGAAAAAATGTTGGTAAGCTAGGAATCGGTGAAGTTTTACATGGCCTTAATTCCGGCATTTTAGTACACCAGTAGTTCGACAGTACTATCACAGTACTACGCCTGCACCGTCCGCCAGTACCGCCAAGAATTATGAGCCAGTACTGGCCCAGGGCTGGAACAGTACAGCCCTTGGTACAGCCAGCCAGTACTGGAACTCCGGAAGGCTGTACTGAGTCAACACTATACGTCTGTCACAGTTACAGCTCTCCTCCACACGTATTTTAACGTACACATTATTGTTTCTCCCACATATAGGTACTTGGACTTGGGCTAAAGAGTAGGGGGTGAAGGTATACAAAAGATCGGCTCGTAAAAATTCGGCCCTTAAAGCAGGCCTGCCCAGATAGGGGAAAACTGCTCATTTTCCAGATGGGACCACCGACCTCTATATTCATTCATCCACACGACAGCGACCACCCCCCAAGCCGCTGGACCTGAGAAGAGGAAAGTGGTGGTGGAACTCGAACATTTAGATCAAATTCAATTAAAGCATACTAAGTAACTCTGTCAAAATCATCGAAATATAATTTTATTCATTCCTCATCTGTTATGAATCTTAAAATTTATTATGATAATTAAATGACGAAAAAACTACTACCCTTGAGCGTGAAAAATTGCCCTTTATAGGGGGCCAAATATAAAATTGTGCATTTTGAAATTTTACGCGCAATTTTTTGGACATTGTGTTACTTAAATGGCTTGGGACAATATAAGAAAGTGGAATTTTTTTTAATTTAACTCCTATGAAGGGTAGTTTTTTGTCTCATTTGAAAATGTTTTATTAAAAGATTTCAAGAATAAATAATAATTATAAATAAATTAGGTAAAATAAATAAATAAAAATTAAACTATCTAATTTCACTGCTCATCTGTGAAAATCAGGGATCCGTCCAAAACTATCGTTTCGTTACGTTACGTTATAAAAAAGTACCGAAACTTTTGTTTACTTTTCTTTACGTTTTGACAGAATGGAACAAAATTAAAAACGAAATTGTTATAACTTGATATTTTACCTGCCTGCCTTTTAATATTTACATCAGGTGCACAAGGATTCGAATAAACTATTTTTTTCAAAATATGCGTGATTAAAAAATTTCGTTACAATTGCGGTATTTTGAATAACGTAACCTAAGCCGAGTGAATATAGTTACGTTTTGGCAGTATGGAAACAGAACGAAAATCACGAAAGTATTTTGTTTCGTTTCGGTCGGATCCCTGGTGAAAATCCTTATTCATGGAAAAGTCGGATGAATTAAAAAAAATTTAATTTTTTTTGAGATTTTTTTATTCCGATTATAAAAGATACTATATTAAAAATGTTATATGATTGAGTTTCTGGTTTTCGAATAATAATGTTCAGGGAAAATAAAAAATTGGTCAGGGAAAGTCGTGGGGGTTAAGGCATAGGCTTTGGACCCACTCCGTTGGCTTGCGGGTTCGATTCCCGCCTCGCACTTTGGAAGAGCCTCGGTGGCCCATGCGGTGAACACTTGCCTAGCAAGGGAGTTTTTCATCTCCGGAAAGTCGTGGGACCGGTACCTCTAGAGAAAAAGGTTCTCTAAGTACTTAAGGCTGTTGCTCTTGGTGGTTCGGAACCCACCTTAAACTGTAGGTCCCCCTCCCACCACCAAGTAAGTGTGTGGGGATTGTGTGAAGGAATAGGGAAGAGATACAAGAAAAATTTAAACCCTTAGGCGAGGGGTTGACAACTCGTGAAGTCAGGTGTACACTTGTAATGAAATCTCCTGAAGTCCCCCGAAATATCTGAAATCTCCTGAAATATCTGAAGTCACTTGAAGTCACTTGAATTCACTTGAAGTCACATGAATTCACTTGAAGTCACTTGAATTCACTTGAAGTCACTTGAATTCATTTGAAGTCACTTGAAATCTCCTGAAATATCTGAATTCACTTGAAGTCACTTGAATTCACTTGAAGTCACATGAATTCACTTGAAGTCACATGAATTCACTTGAAGTCAC
>CAKNXH010060604.1:209327-241429 GCA_932178445.1 Andricus quercusramuli | reverse complement strand
ACATGAATTCACGTGAATTCACATGAAGTCACTTGAAATCACTTGAATTCACTTGAAGTCACTTGAATTCTCCTGAAGTCACTTGAAATCTCCTGAAATATCTGAAGTCATTTGAATTCATATGAAGTCACGTGAAGTCACATGAAGTCACTTGAAGTCACTTGAATTCTCCTGAAGTCACTTGAAATCTCCTGAAATATCTGAAGTCATTTGAATTCATATGAAGTCACGTGAAGTCCCGTGAAGTCACGTGAAGTCACGTGAAGTCACTTGAAGTCACGTGAATTCCCATGAAGTCACTTGAATTCTCCTGAAGTCACTTGAAATCTCTCAGTGAAATCTTCTGAAATCACTGAAATATCCTGAAGTATCTTGAAGTCAGAAGTAGTGTACACCCAGTCGGTCGAGTTGTCAACCCCTCGCCCTTAGGGGACACATTAGAACCTTCCATTCCAATTCCATTCCAAGTCAGGGAATTTCTATAAGAGACACTTTAAATAAGTCTCAAGGATGATAAATTGAAAAAAATTTAATTTTTATTTGAGATTTTTTTATTCCGATTATAAAAGATGCTATATTAAAAATGTTATATGATTGAGATTCTGTTTTTTGAATAATAATGGTCAGGGGAAATAAACAATTGGACAGGGAAAGATTAGGGAATTTTGAAATAGAAGTTTACGGCCACCCTCATAAAATATTATTGTTAGTAATTAATTTGCCTTATATTTCTATTTCTATTTTTTGCAGTTTGCTTCCTCCTGACAATTACATTTTCAGTTAAAAATTTTATTATTTGGTTGAAAATCTGTATTTGTTGAAAGTTCGTCTTTTGGTTTCATTTTTTTCAATTAATTTTTCTTCTGCTGAAAATTTGACTTTTCTATTTTTGGTTAAAATGTATCTTTTTCAGTTGAAAATTCAAATATTTGTTTAATAATTCATGTATTTTTTTGAACATTCGTCGTTTTGGTTAGGGTAGGGTGGGGCAATATGGGCATAAGGGGGGGGGGGGGAAAATGAGCCACTCAATTTTCTCGTAGGCTACCATTTCTTTTGTAACTGTTCTTTTTACTAATATCAAGAAAAACGTTATGAAACTTCTTTTTAACAAATTTTCGATATTGTGTTGAATAAATTTGGAAAAAGCTAAAGTAAAAATTTTAAGACCTATGTATTCTGCTATTTTGCATTTGTTCAGAAAGTCCAAGAATCACACAAAATCACATATTAGATGTTTTCCCAGTGGTTATTTAGATAGCTTATGTATTAAACCTTAAGTTTTCAACAGATTTATATATATATATATATATATATATATATATATATATGTATGTAATTGTAAAAAAAAGGTGAAACTTTGATTTCACTTAAAAGTCTATTAATTAAGTGGCCTATCCCGCCCCAGGCATGGGGCGATATGAGCCAAGCGCACTATTTTTTTATTTTCGTTTCTAATCCCGCATACACTTTTTTAGTAACTTTTATCTTGGCAAAATTATAATAAAAAATGTTTGTAGAATATATCTAACGACTTACTTCCAAGCAATGAATTAGCAGATTTTAAATACTGACGTGGAAAAGACAACTATACTCATCTCGACCCACCCTACCCTACACTAAATAAGTTTGTCCCCAACACGTATCTGTTTACCGACCTCTTAATATTTTATCCGACTTTATAATCGATCGTCAGTGAATGATATTTTAAAGGTAAGAACCTAAACCAATTCCAGCCGTTTAGAGTGTCATACTAAATGTTGCCAAATAATTCAAACTTAAACTGGTTTTCCTTAAAATTTTCCAAAAATCACTTGATTCCATATACGGAGCAACACCTGATTCTTTATACAGACTTACGCGAACATGATTCCATATTGCATTGAGCATTCAATTTAAATACCTTTTTTTTGGTCATTTTTTTCTTTAATGCTAAATGCGTGGCCTTTTTAACTGTTTTGTAATTACGTTGCATATAAATATACAAATTTACATAAATCATAAATATAACAGTAGATTCATGACTATACTAATTTTTAAACTTGTTAAGGTTCAACCCCGAAGAGTGCAAAAACTCATTTCTTGCTTAGTCTCGCTTGACTCACATCCGTGACACCAAGTACTAATAAAGTCTACGATGGTAATGTTTTTATTTTTATTTTTCATTATACACTTACAGCATAGACTTTAGATAGACTACAGAGTATAGAGCGACTCACGGCAAAACTTCACACGTTGCGTGGCTTGTTTATCTCTGCATCAAGAACTCAGAAGCCTTGCACATAATATATAAACGCAAACAGGCTACGCATTACGTTGGTTTACGTTTACAACATTTATATGCATCCTCTTCGTTCATGTATGTCAATCATGTTCATGTAAATGTGAACGCAATCATGTGTGTAAGTAGGCACGTGTGTTCAGTGTACACTTCTATAGTGTAGGTATGTACTATTGTAACTATATGTATGGAGAGTACTCGACGAATTCCGAAGAGTCTCGAAGTAACGGCTATGCTGTGAGAACATACGTTATTATCAAGCCAAAGAGCAAACACCCACGCTTCAAGAAGCAAAGGATGCTCTACCCACTTTTATGAGAATCATTTTTTTTTCTCAGTTTTTGCTATTATTACCGATTAATTGATCTATTATTATCATCATATATATGTCATTATTATTATATTTATGGCATTATTATATCATATGGTTCATTCACAGAAAAAACTAAGTGTAATCTTTACACGGATTTCGGGGTAAAGATTACCTGCAACAAAAATTACCCCATGTGGGTAAACTTTACTCGCACATCTCGGGTAGTCTCGAAGACACGAAATTGAACCAATGCCCTAGGTGTTAAAAACACATCTCCTTCTGGAAAGTCTGACTTTGACAAAACTTTAGGGTGCTTAGAGTGGGTTCCTCGATGACACGTGGTCCAGCCAATGCCCCAAGTGTGAAAAGCGCATCTTGTTCGGGGAAGTACGGTTCAATCTCGTGTCCTCGAGGAACTTACTTTAGGGGCCCTAGGGTGCTGTAGAAACCAAACTTCCCTGGAAAAGATTTTTTTTACACCTGGGGTATTGATTCAATCTCTTGTCCTTGAGAAACCCACATCAGGGACCCTTAAGTACTGCAAAAATCCGACTACCCCGGATAAGATGTGTTTTTAACACCTGGGGTATTGGTTCAATCTCGTGTCCTTGAGGATCCCACTCCAGGCACCCTAAAGTACTGCAAAAATCAGACTTCCCCGGATAAGATGAGTTTTTTACACCTGGGGCATTCATTTAATCTCGTGTCTTCGAGGAACTTACTCGAGGGACTCATGAATAGAATTTTTCAAGATTTTGATTTGACTTTTTTTTAGCACCTTATGACATGAGAAATTTTTGAAAAACTGATTTTCAAGATTTTCGTGAAAAATGATCAAAAAGGGTCCACGTTGAGACGCTCTATCTCTGTGGCTATTAAACATTTTCGTATGTTCAATCGCTGATTTTTAAGGCAATTGAGTCCTCTACCAACAAAAATTATCACATTATGGATAAAATATATTCCTGAGAAGGTATCTCGGAAAAACTTAAAAATTTTTCAAGTTATAGGGCTCATTTTGAAGTTAATACAATTTTCTACAAATCATGTGTGAAGTACTTTAGTGATAAGATACACCCTTTAGGAGATATTTCCGAAAATCTATTTTCGGTATTTATGGCCTACTGATATGCGCTCTATCTCAGCAACCAATGAATATTTTTTCAAGTTATAGGGCTCGTGAAAAAAGGAGGTGAAACGAAGTAACCACTTTTTTTTAATTACCAAACATGGCTTTTGATCCACTTCAAAATTGAATTGGGCCATAATCTTCTACAGAGACATGAGCTAGGTGAAAATAATTAGTTGAAGTCAATAGAACGCATTCCAAAATTGGACACTTACGTCTTTATACCCTGGGTCCCTTCATTTGCCTCTAATGTGCCGGAAAGGAGGTAATTGGAAATCTAATTTCGATTTGTGAACTTTTCTGTTTTCTGATCTTGGATCTTTTAATTGCAGCATAAACGTTTACCTTAATTTATCGAAAGATATCTAGTTTTGCTTTCTCATAGAGAAAGCTTTGTAATATAGTAACAAGTTTGAAATTTTTTAACCCTTAAACTGCACACCTCAAAATAATATTACGTTAGCTGCACCGTGGGTGTTTGACACCCAGATATTTAAACTTGTATAATTGAGCCAGATTTCAATATTTTATCACCAAATTTGGATGGGATGTAGAATTATACGTCTTTTTGTAAATTTTGTTGGTTTTATAACGATATAATTTTTTTCAAAACAGGTATTTATTTTGCGAAATGAAAATTTAATTTTTGACTAAAAACAAACAGTGTATTTTCCATGCTAAAGTCAATTGATTGATACATAAAAGTCTAATATTACATAAAAGTAAGGAAGAGCAAGTACTAAAATGTACTGTACTCACTAATACACTCACGAATAACCGCCAGGTGTCGGCACATATCCCATTATATCGAATTTAATATAGAATATTAGAGGCAAAATTTGGCTCTGGTGTTTGACACCCACGGTGCAGTTTAAGGGTTAATTCATTCAATTATGCGATCCCCAATTAGGAAATGCCTAATGCATTTTATTGAAGAGTAAAGAAGTTATGGTCATTTATAATATTTGAGAAAATTTGGTTTTTTATAGTTAAACTGTTTTTATTAACATAATTCAAAATTGATGCAAGAACGTACAAGATTCCTTAATTCGAGACAAATCGATTGACCTATACAATATTAATACATTGTGCTGATGTGTATGGAAGTCATGGATATTTATATTATTATTATACCATTAAGCCATTTCCCTTTCGGGGTAGACGTGACTCGCTCGGTTGGAAAATAGTAGTATTGGGAAGGAGGTATAGATTTTTTTAGATTGACCCAAGCTACTGATAAATGTCTCTAGCGACCACCCCAAGTGAAGAACTTCACAAGGTTGTTATGTGAGGTTCGCCACTCGGGCCCATTAGCATCCAAGGTCTTTTGTTTCAGGCGTCACTCACCCTACACACATTCTTTTTGACGAACTATTTGTCGCCACACTTTTCTGTCCTGGCATACTTCTCTATAGCTTCTTTCACGTCCATGCATTTTTTTCATTCAAGCTCTCCTTTTTCTATGGTTTCCTATTTCTTTTCGGATTAAGGTCTCATTCACACATTCTAACCATCCTTGTTCAGTCTGCCTTTGGGCATACTGCCATTTACTTCACCTTTATACACTTGTTTCGTTAGAAGTTCATCTTTCATTCTTTCAACATGCCCGAACCACCTTAACTGATTTCTTTCCCACGTGTCAACTATTTTCTCTTTTGAACTACATTCATTGAGCATTATTTCGTTCCTCACTTTGTCCATCAGTGTTTTCCCGCAAATTGTGCTCAGGGGTTTCATGCCAATCGCGTTAATTATACTCTTATCCTTTTCTTGACAGGTCCATGTCTCGCTACCCATCTATCTTCCCGTCACTAGTGAATAGGCTACCTAGATATATGTACTTATCATCAAGCTAACTAATCTTTCCCCGTTATCATTTTTTCTTGATTCCCCAAAATTACCTGGCACCCTTTCTGTATCTGCGCCCTGACGTTGGACGAGGACCCATCCGTTCATATCTCCTAGCAGAATGATTCTTTCACCATGATCGCAAGTACTTATTGTATCACTTAATCTTAAAGTATCCCAGAAGAAGTCTTTGACTCCTCTCGGATCACTATCAACTGGGGCATAGCACGCTATGATAAATAATCTTCTGATTTCTACCTTCATTCTAAACCACAGCAACCTGGACGATTATACATATCCTTGATCTTTGATGTGCTGTCTTGCTTTTTCATTCATAATCAAACCGACCCCTTGACTACCATGTGATTCACTATGATGTGAAAAATCTGGTTTAAGGGTATGTGACACAGCCAAATACCTACATTGCCGACCTCACTTTTTCAATTTTCCGAATTTTTTTTTGAATCTAAGAACTTTTTTTGTAAATAAAATTTCGGGCTGAAACTTTGGAAAATGTATGAGAAGACAATAAACTACGTTTATGTACCTTATTCGAGGAAGAACTTCGCAAAAAATTATTTTCGAAGAAATTAAAACTGGGTGCATTTTTTGAACGTAAGAACTTTTTTTATAAGTAAAATATCGGCTTCAAACTTTCAGAAATGCAAGAGCTGACAGTAAAGTACGTTTATGTACATTATTTGAGTATAAAAGATGCAAAAAGAAAAATTCCAACTAAGTGTCAACTCCGGTTCCGCTTGCCAGTTCGGTCGGTATTTTTGCGATGGGCACGACAATGCGAAGTCTGGCGGCCACTAATCGAGGCTCTATCAGCTGACTCGTCTACATCTGAAATATGGGGTCCATGCTGTCAAAGATTGATGATCCGGTGTTCTTACAATAATATTTTTTGATAGTTGTGTCCAGCATAAAAGTTGAGTGAAATATGTTGTTTCAATGTTGAATTATGTAAGTATTGAAATCGCTATTGGCCTCGTTCTGTGGCCGCCAGACTTCGCATTTTCGTGCTCATCGCGAATACCGACCGAACTGGCAAGCGTTGTTGACATTTAGTTGGAATTTTTCTTTTTGCATCTTTTATACTCAAATGATGTACATAAACGTACTTCACTGTCGGCTCTTGCATTTCTCAAAGTTTGAAGCCGATATTTCACTTATAAAAAAAGTTCTTAGGTTCAAAAAATGCACCCAGTTTTAATTTTTTCGAGAATAATTTTTTGCGAAATTCCTCATCGAATAAAGTACGTAAACGTAGTTTATTGTCTTCTCATACATTTTCCAAAGTTTCAGCCCGAAATTTTATTTACAAAAAAAGTTCTTAGATTCAAAAAAAAAATCGGAAAATTGAAAAAGTGAGGTCGGCAATGTAGGTATTTGGCTGTGTCACATGCCCTTAAACAGAAAAACTTTTTTCATTGAGGGGGTCGTCAAGTGTAGAGGGTAAAAAAAACTTTTTTCGCTCTAACGCTAGTGTTGGACGTCAAGAATAGTTCAAAAGCTTATTTTATAATATATATAGAGCCATGCAGCTCTCGCGCGTATTTAAGGACGGCGGCATCAGTCTCGCGGGTTGCCCTACTTCCGGCGTCCAGCAGTCGAAAAATTTATTTTTTATGCGTACCCTTGATTATACTAGCTGGTTAGGAGATATGATAAGATTCTTTTGTACTATCGTACTAATCGGGCCTCTACTGAATCATAGATATCTTGTTTGTGCACGAAAGTACAGCGCCCGAGCGTCAGCGTTTCTCTCGATAACTCAAAACCTTTGAAACCAATTGACTTGTTCTTGCGTATTCAACCATTTAAGAAGTGTCGTTCCTCGGTGAACCACTCCAAACTGGAAATATTTTTTTTTATGATTTTGATTGAACAAAAAAAGAGTAAATTTTAGGGACAGAAATGGCACTCTCCGCTTTTTGTCTATAATTTTTCAAACAATGTCTAATTTCCTTTTCCTTTTTGTAGTTCACCTAGTAGCTACGAGTCTGATCTTTCTAAACCTATTCGATTTTTGTTTTCAGACCATTTTTTCGAGAGTTATCATGCCCACTGTTTTGCTTCTCGAAGCGGAAATGGTTGGACATCCTACTTGTATTTTGTTATTTTGACTTCTTTTATAAAGAAGCAAACATATTTGCTAGTCAATCATAATTAGAAAGCAAAGTGCTCTTTAAATGAACTTTTGGCAATTTCGGAAATGTGTTCGGTAATTTTTTTAAATTTCATTACGTCTTTTCACATGTTTTTTTAACGATTCAATATAGGATTCATCCTCATCCCCCCGGGCCCTTCATATGTTAAATTGGAACTGGACTTCAACTCTGTTACTGGCTAACAACTGACGCAGTAACAAGCCAGCACCTCTTATTGCACTGAGCCAGTACTGGTCAAATACCCCCCCCCCCCCTCCCCCAAACTTTGTATGTTTATTATAGAATAAGAGTTAACTAGCACAATAAAAATGTTGCGGTCCATTTTTAATGACAATTTTTGAAATATTTTTCAATTTAAGTGGAGTTTGTTTTTTCTGGCATGCTAATACATCAACATATAAAAAATTGTACACGGAAAAAAATTATCGAAATATTACCTTTTATTTATAATATTTATTTTTCAAAAGAAATAAGACCATCTATAGGTTTCCGTATTCATTATAAAAGTAGCACCTAAAATAACATACATTTCATTCAGTTTAAATATATCGAAAAGAACTTTCATGGGTATTTTTAATAGAAGATTACTTTGAATCAGATTTTTTTTACTCTTTAAAAAAATTCAAGTTGGGTATTAGAAGAAAATTTGATTTAAACTTATCAACAAAAAATTGTTGGAATTAAAATAAATGTCAACAGCAGATTAATTTGCGCTTTTACATTAAAAAGATATTCTTCAAATATTTCTTCATAATTATCTTTTGGATTAATTTTTCACAAGAAATTTTGAAAATTCCTCGAAGATTTCAAAATTATTGCCTAAGCGAAATAATAAAAAATATATTCACAATAATCTACTACACAGCAGTATTTTTTGAGCATAGCTCAAAATTAAACTCGGCCTTTTTAAGTCGCATCATGTAGTTCGTGTTTGTATATAAGTAGGACTCTACCGGGTCATCCGACCATTATAATCCAGCAGTCATTTGAAAGATAAAAAACTTAGAATTTCAGTGGCTGATGTGAGTCGAGAAAATTATCTGACCACCGTAAATCTGAAAACTTGTCTCGTAATCCCTCTAAGGTAATAAACATTACATACAATCTTCTAGAAAGCAATCCTTGAAGAAATAAAACAGAAAATATACAAGATTTCTTCCGAGAAAATTTGCAAAACATTGTTTTATTAATTCACTTATAATATAGTAAATATTGTGAAATAAGATCCAAATTAAAAATCTTGAAAAACAATACCTCTCGAATTACTTTCTAAAAATGCCTTTACGACAAAAAAGTTAGGAAAGCGGAAACAGGAAATACGCAGGTTCATACTTCATAAATGCTTCTTTTTCATGTTTTCCTTATTTTCCACTTATTTTTAGTTAATAGTAGGAGTCATGGAGTCATTGTTATATTTATTATTATTTAGCGTCCTGACTCCTGGAGTGTTTTCTTGAATCTATATAATTTTATGAATGAACGTTTTTTAAATGCACGGGAGAAAACCAAGCGGAAATTGTAATCTTCCACTTTTACGAGTGACTCACGAAGCTCGATTACTACTCGAAAGTGTGATTCATATCAGGCATTGGCATGCAGTTGTCAGCGATTTCACAACATCTCGAGCTCGATTGTAAGTGATTGTAAGAACATGTTATGATGCGAGGCTTTGGAAGAACAATTGATTCACCTGTATATCATCCAATATGTAGGTGTTGGTACTCACTAAACTCGGGTCAATAAACTTTAACCCTCATTCAAATTTCGTAATTGTAATACTGAGAATTTTGATATCGTCAGAAATTTTAAAGAAGTAGGTCAATAATTTAGAAAAACATTAATTCAAAGGTCTGCTAAAATCTAAGAACAAAAATCCCTGTTTTTTTAATTGAGATAAAAAAGAAATTTCGCTATGTTACATTTTTTTAATCAGCCGTGAAAAAATAAGAACAATGGGGAAACATATTAGGTTTTACATCCTTTATGCTAGAAGCTTTTCTTTTAGTCTGATTTTCATTTGGGATGGCTCAAATTGAATTCAATATCACTGGTTAAAAAATAAGAAAAATACGTAAAATTATAAAAATTTAGTTATTTAGAGGAGTGCCCAACAGTTCATACGCGAAGATATGAAGTTGGCCAAAGATTAAGACAAACTTGAAAATTTCAATCTAGTCAATGCTAACCAAGATAATTATAGTTTAAATGGTAAAATTAACGTTATAAAAAAGCTTTATCGTGAATAACTTTAAAATGGTGGCTTGCAGGGGAGCGTAGGTTGATAAAAAATATATTATTAACAAGGCTGTGAATAAATAATGGCTTATCGTGGGAGAAAATATCATTTTATTATATCATATATTGATTATCATTTATTATATCAATTATTAACAAAAATATATTTTTTTAAACCCATTCTGTCAATTGCGGGTTTTATTTATAACAACTGTTATAAACAATGAACCAAGAGAGTTTATGAACTATAAACAATATTATAGATAGTAGGTATAGGTATTGCAACAGTTTTAGTGAAAATTATCACACTGGTCGACTTTAATGATTTTTGATTAATAAATGAAAATTCTAGACGATTTTATATTAAAAATAGACATTTTTAACACCAATTATAGGAATAATATTTTTGGTTCGCTCGAAAGATTTCTTTTATGCTTTCAAGAGATCTAGCGTCAAAATATATAATGCACAAGTCTTAAATTTTTCTGAGCAATAGATTCTGAGATACGACGCGACTCTGTGCCAATATGTTGATTTTATTAAAAAATAATTTTTATGTACCGCAGTAACTTGCAAGCGGTTCGTCTTATGAAGAAAATGCATGAGGTAAAAACATGTAATTTTTTCTCAGAGATGCCAAAAGTGGATTTAGAATTTTTGTTTGTTATTAAATAATGCAATTGTTAACAAAATTGTTTAAATAAATGATGACCAGAATTTCGAAAAAAATAACCAAGATATTCGTGATCAGGGCGACTTTTTTCAACTTTTAAAGTTTAAACAAAAGGTATCTCGGGAACCTCTTAGTGCATACCGAAATTGTTACTGGCGACACGATTATGCTTTTCTTTGTGTCGAGTTTGACTTGGACGTTTGACAAGAAAGGTTTATAAAAGGTTTGTGACTTTTCCTCAAGTCAGCGCACGTCATTGGATAAGAATGTAATAAAAATTCGAATGCGTATACATATAATACATTCAGGTGCATCCTTGCGTGCGAGGGTGGAAGCCCCCCTGTCCTTTATATACCTGAAAGGACCCCAAGAAAAAACCCTGTCATACCAGTTAGTTTCTTGGAGGTTACGTGAGGTTCTACGCTTCATCTTTCCTTCTCACGGTTTCTTTCCTACGACAGAACTATAGTTCACTAAAGGTGTTCACTTTACTATACTGCAATACTGTATACTATACTATAGAGTATAGATACTACAATCCTCCAATGAGCGGATCAGAAAAAACGGAATGCTAGTTTTATACCCGTTACTGTAAAAAATGGAGCGCATCTTCAAGCTCATGATGAGCACAATGGATTAGGCCTTTTACCGTTCACTCTTAATCTTTTCTCATAATAATCAGCTTGTATATGAAATTATTCCATTTGTGTAAATCTGTTTAAAACATTCCAAAAATCTTTCAAGGTGCGGTTTACAGTGTATTAAATTGGTTTCAATTTCGATAGATATTGCAAAATGTACTTAACAAAAATTGTAGATCTTGAAGAAATGCATATGCTTATTTACGTTCATTTTTTCATTACACCAAGCCTTTTAGAAGAAAAATTGAAAGAGGTGCGGAAACAATATTGTTAAAACTTTGATATTTTTCGTCAGAAAATTCTGAGTTTGATCACCACATTTGAAAATGAAGAAAAGAATGACTTCACAAACGAAGCTCAAATTGTTACATTATTATTATTATTATTATTATACTATTAAGCCATTTCCCTTTCGAGGTAGGCTTGACTTGCTCGCTGAGGAAAGGAGTAATGTGATGTAGGGGGTATAGCTTTTTTTTTAATTGATCTAGAATTCTTATGTTATTTATTTAAATTATACGTTCGTTCCGTAACACTGCTCCGACCCAGCTTGCTGATCAATGTCTCTAGCGATCACCAAAAGTGAAAAGCCTCACAAAGTTGTTATGTGCGGTTCCCCACTTGGGCCCATTATTATCCAAGGTCTTTGTTTCATGCGTCATTCACTCTATTGTCACTCTGTTTATAAACTATTTGTTGCCACACTTTTCTGTCCTGGCATACTTCTATAGCTTCCTTCACGCCCATGCATTTTTTCATGCAAGCTCTCGTGTTTCTATGGCTTCTTATGTCTCTTCAGATTAATTTCTCATTCACAGATTCTAACTATTCTTTCGACGGTCTACCTCTGGGCATTCTGCCATTTAGTTTACCTTCATACACTTGTTTGGTCAGACATAATATTCTCAAAACCTTTAAAACATGAATTTTTTACCCCTTCTCGGATGCTGATTATTTTCCAAGATTCAATCAAATTATAAGTCAAATTGCCAAGTTACAAATAAAACTTCAATCTTTCATCTCTTATAACCTGCATCCCTAAAATTGATATAAAGAAACAATATGCAGTGTACCTGATGTTTTGAATGTTCAAATGACAGAAATATATTTTTCTGTATTAAAATTTGTTTTAAAATATAAATTGTTCCAACTACAAACGAAAGTAAGATTTATAAGTTGTATTATATGCTACATTTTTTATATAAATGAAAAATGAGTGGTTAATGTGATTCTTAAAGCACTCAAAGAAAAATTTAATTTGCATTTAAACGTTTAGAACTGCAAGTCAATATGCAGAGTTCTCTTTGCCTCCGATAGAGTTTGCGCTTACCCCGAAGGAATTTGGCTTAATGGTATAATGAGAAGAAAAATAGGCAGGTAATAATTTTTCACTTTCGAGATGACACTTGTTATCTGGGAATTTAAATATGAATGGCATTCGTTGAACTGGTACAATGGCACACCCACGTTTCATGCAGAGAACATCGAACTATATATCACTGAAATCTAAACGCTTAACTGTATTTACGAAAGTTTCGTTTTTATCAGCTCTAGTAACTCTTGAGGAAACTGCATATCGGATGGAGAAGCTTTTGTGTATATTTGAACGTCTAGCTCGGTGAATCACGTAGATGACACAAGAGATCGTGCCACTTAGATACGTAATCACTGTCGTCAGTGAATGTGTATTGTATATGGCTGGCACACTTCGCCACCTACCCTCGATGTAAAGTCTGGCTCGTGCCATGTGATAAGAGATAAACTACGACATGAGACCTTTCGCCATCAGGTGCATCCTTTTCACACAAAAAATTCCATGTCCAATTTATCCGGTAAATGGTCGTTGACCGGGAATTTTTTAAATAAATTTTAGTGATCATCCCGTACGCTGTATGGAATATGCGAGGGATCGGCCTTTCTAATTTTTCGTGTACCAGGAATATATTCCCTAAAGAATATTCGAGAATATACAGAATATATCGGAATATTTGGGAATATGAGAGAATACGTAGGAATATGAGGGAATACCATCATTTTGTTTTATTTACGTTAATTTTTAGCCCTATGTTCGTTATGCTTCTATTCAGTTTGCTCAACATTCTTAACAAATCTTCGATTCACTCTGCCATTACAACCTTATCATCCGCAAACGCTAACCCACGTACCCTCACTGTCCCGAGATCCACAAATAATCATTAATTCACGAAATAATAATGAATGCGTAAACAAATAAATGAATCAACAAATGAATAAGAAATCATCCACAAATTAAGAAAGGGATTTTTCTGAAATTTTTAACCCCCCCCCCCCTGTAAGATACCGTGAGATTTGCTGTCCCCTCCCTCCCTGCCACTCCAAATCTTGCTAAGATTTTATAAATTAAGGGAACGAAATTACATATAAAATATAAACTTCGTTAATTAAATAAACGTGAAAGCTTAATGAAATTAGTTTTGGAAAATTAAATGTGTTAATAGCAATATGAATTCAGTTACAATTTTAGTACAATTTAGTACAATGTTATAATATCTTCAGTGCATGAAATGTTGCGGAGTCCGACACATTTTGTGTTTTCTATTACTATTATTCTTCAGTTTATAAATGATCAAACTTTCTATTTATTTACCGCATGCTTTACAGACGCTCCCCTTTTTCGGTTTTTGCATAAATGCGAACTGAATTATCAGAAACCAATAAGAAAATCCAACTATTTTTGTTCAAAGTCCATTCAGTTTTTTTGGCTTGAAAATTCTACAATTTAATTGAAATTTTCTTCTTTCTTGACTATTTTTCTTTGGTTGAAAATCCAACTATTTTGTGGAACAGTCGTCTTTTTATTTTGAAAATTCTTCTCTTTTTGTAGAAATTCAATTTATTTTTGTTAAAAATGGCGAAAAATAATCTGTTCATGTTGAAAATTAATTTTGTCGTTGAAAAATCACATTTTCGGGTTAAGAATTCAACTGTTATGTAGGAAATTCTTATTTTAGGCTCGAAAATTTAACAATATGGTAGAAAATTCAATAATTTGGTAGCAAAGTCTCAATTTGGTAGAAAACTGAACTATTTGGTCGAAAGTTGGAATACTTTGTTGAAAAACTCATTTTTATAGTTGAAGATTCATAATTTTAGCTAAAAATTCATTTCTTTCGTTCAAAATTTGTTTTTTTTTTTGCTGAAAATAATTTTTTTACTGAAAATTTAACTATTACATTTTTTTGTAAAAAATTCATCTTTGTCAGTTGAAAATTCAACTATTTGGTTGAAAATTCATATTTATTGTTAGAAAAATAATCCTCTTGGTTGAAAATGTAACTATTTGGTTGAAAATTAGTTGATGTATTTTGTTGGAAATTCTTATTTTTTGGTAGAAAATCCATTTTTTTGTTATAAATGCAACTGTTTGGTTGAAAATTAATCTGTTTTAGTAGAGAATTCAAGTATTTTGTTGAAAATTTGACTTTTTTGGTTGAATTCAACTGTTTCTAATTTTAAATTAAAATATTTTTTTGTTAAAATATGTACTATTACATTTTTTTGAAAATTAATCTTCTTAGGTTGAAAAATCAACTTCTTCGTTAAAAGTTGAACTACTTTCTTCAAAATTAATTTTTTTCTGTATCAAGATTTTTTTTATTTATTGTCAGAAAAATCTTTCTTGATTGAAAATTTAACTCTTGTTGAAAATCTGTCTTCTTGATTTGAAAGTTTATCTCTTTTGTTAGAAATTTATTCTTTTTTCAATTCAACTTTTTTTTATTTAAAATTAAAATCTTTTCGTGGTTAAAATATTAACTATTAAATGTTTTTTGAGAATTCATCTCGTTTGTTTAGATATTCAACTAGGTAATTTATACACGGCCCCTGAAATCAGTTTAGAAATCAATTTCAAAATTAAAGTAATAATATATATTAAAACTTAAGCAATTTTGAATTTAAAGTATTTTAATCTGAAAATCTAAAATTAGTTATCCGAAGTACATAACTTTTTAACTTGTATGAATTACAAGTAAATTATTATTCAATTTATGTGCAATTTATAATAATTGCATAATAATTGCAAAGGCACCAGTTACAAAGCTATACAAATACAATCGGCGAACGGAAGGGAAGGGTCTTTTTTTTCTCTCATAATACAAAATTTGGTATACTATAAGTACAAATTTTGTAATTAGTACACATTCTGCAAGTTGTGTCACAAAAGTACTACCAGACATTACAAAATTTAGGTTTGCATTACAAAATTTGTACTTACACTAACTAATGTTCTAATATGTATTTTGTATGTGTCAAGGGGTTAATCACAATTAGCCACTTTTGAAATCTGGTCCTCCAGCCATGCGGAATCCCGTGAAATCATTAAAATTAAAATCTTATGAAATTATTTAAAATTTTAATGAAATCTACTGAAATCCCTTCAGATTCTTTTAAATCCCTTCCAACCCCCTGAACTTCCTGATATATTTTAAGTTCTATGTAATAATTTATAATTCACTGAAATCCCTTGAAATCTGTTGGAATGCCGTGAAACATTGAATACCTTTGAAACCTCTAAAATCGCGATAAACCTTTGAACCTTTAAATCCTATATGTATATCATTTTTTAAATCTCATAAAATTATTAAACTCGAAATTGCTGAATATCTTTGAGAACTCGTAAAAGTTTGGAAATCCGCTGAAACACTCCGAAATCCCTTAAAACCCCGTGAAGTTTTCTAAATCCTCTGCAATTGCTTGAAAACATTTTAAATTGCCGTCAAATATTAAAGATTCTATAAAATCTCTTGAAATAAATTGAGATTCCTTCAAATCTTTTGAAAGCTTTTGAAAACTCGTAAAAGATTGGAAATCCATTAAAGTTCTTTAAAACCCCTTAAAATGTTTGAAAGGTTTTAAAATGAGTTGCAGTGCTTTGAAATCCCTTGATATCCCCAGGGATTTCCTTTGATTTGCTTAAGATATTTTTAAATTCCTTGAAATCTTTTGCAACAGTCCGAAAACACTTAAAATCCCGTAAAATATTTAAAATGCTATGAAATTCTTTAAATGTTTTGAAATCCGTCACGTTATTTAATTTTTTGCAACTTTTTATATGAAGCGCTGAAAATCACGTACTCTGAAACGAAACGTGAAATATTTTCAACAAACCTATAAAATCCCTTGACATCCCCCGTAATCCCTTCACACTTCTTGCGATCCCATTAAATGTTTGTACATTTTGAAATGGGTTGAAGTTCTTTTAAGTTTCTTGAAATCCGAGTGATCAACCCTTCGGAATGTATGTTTTTTAATGTAATTACAATATTTGTACTTGCAGTATACAAAATGTTGTGATGTGAGAAATTTTGTAATGTGTGTTACAAAAATATTATACCAGACTGTCAAATATTAAAGTCTGTCAGTATTATAAATTTGTTATTGAGCCCTAGAAACTGTTTATCCTTAAGAGCCATTAACAATTCAGGTACTCATGAATCAGAAAAGTGTAAAAATAGAAGTTGCATCACCAATAAAAAATCTTTACATCAGTATCGCTCCTTATCGAGGAATACCCTTATAATCAGGACTTGAGACCCGAGAATCTTGAACCGCGAAAAAAGCATCGTCGACGTATTTCCATTCTATGTAGTAAAGCAAAGATATTACGGATCGAAGAATGTTCTTTGTTCATTCAGTAAAGGTAAAATACGTAGAGTGAAGGAGTGAAAGGGAAGAGTTAGAGAAAGAGAGTACACGTGATTATAAAATAGCAAGGGGGGACTAGAATAGAGCAGACGTGATCAATGCCCCTTTACTCTATCAATTTATGTCACACAAATTGTGCAGCATGACCAACGAGTTATGGAATGATAATTTACCTTTGCCCCAAGAGGAGTCAACCTGCAATGTATAACGTGTCACATTCCTTCACAAATGCAGTTGTTTTTTTACTTTGAAGTTCCTTTATTTTTTTTTAATTTTTAATTTGAGTTGCATAAAAGTGGCCAGAAAATCAATTTGTCCACGAGGATTGTTTGGCCTCACTTAACGGACGTATAATTTATTTGTGCAAAGATTGCTTTATACCAAAAACAATTGATTTCATTCATTTTTACACGATCTTCTTAACGTATGCAAGCAGATCTGTAAATGTGTAATGCGGTCAAGGCTCTCATTACTCTTGCCACAAGACTTGTAAAGAACAGCGCAACCAATAATCTGTTTAGATTTTGCAGAGTAACTGCGAACTTGAAAATTGATTAAAGATTTGTTTCATCTCCTTTTAATCGTATAGCTTATAAGCTTTTTCTAAAATCAAAAGAATTTCATAAGGACGTAACGTTATTTGAGTTACTTATAAAGACTTTTTTAAATTTCGTAGAGGTTTATACAGACACGAGAGAGTTAATTTGTAAGTAAAGAAAGGTGAAAAATGGGTCAGAGTGGAAATTGCTTTCCTCCGAAATTCGAAGACGGTTCTTGTAAGTGTCTCAGAGACTTGGTTACTTACAGAAAAGTATATTCTCATAAAAGTCTTTTGTTCTCCCAGCTTTTTTCTCATGGCCCAGAAAAGACAGAAATGTGGGTTTAACGTCTAAACGTCAATATTATGGTCAATTGTACCCAGAGCCGGATTAAGGCAACTCGGGGCCCAGGACATTTTATTGAGGCCCCCTGGGAAAAATCTCTGCTGAAATTCATGCAATGAAATACATTATGAACAAATAAGGTTCATGAAAATAATCTTTTCATTTTGTCTCGATTTTGAACAATGATATTTATTATCATAAGAATCTATATATGTTTTTGTTCTGGGGAGCTTCACATGATGACTTTGTGAGGCTCTTCACTTGAGGGTGATCTCTAGAGTCTAGAGGGATTGATCAGCAACCTGGGACGGAGCAGTGTTGCGGAACGAACGTTTTATTTAAATAAATAACATGGGAATTCTAGATCAATCTAAAAATCTATACTAATAATTTGTGTATTATACATTTCTACATCTAAGAAACACATTCTTTCGCGATTTTGCGTTTGGGAATTCTTTTATTAGATCTTCAAAAGATAATGACTTTAGAAAATCTTTCTCGATTGCTAATAAACTTGAGAAAATTGATGTTTAAAACGTAATCAAATTCTCCTCTGATGCGTGTATTTCCAGTGTCTCAACCGTACTCAGGTTTATAGTTTTGATACTTTGATGAAGAATCTATCGAAAGCATGACGACAGGGCAAGCTCTCGCCTCGGCACTCGCAGAAATATGATCTCAATATTTAAAGTGTTGATGTAAACTGTGATATATCAGTATCGGAACATTATAGTCACAAGAAGCCCTACAGCAAAAGAGACAAATCATTCGTAAAGTAAGTCTAGATTTTCAGGTTCAGCTTAAGTAGAGTAAAAACATTAGAAGTATTCGCAAGTTATCTCCATAGAGAAGTAAAATAATACATTTGTAAATTTTGTTAATTTTTTTTTAAGTTGAGGAAGAATTTGGGGACCCCTTCAAGTACAGCCCGTACAGCCACCCCCTTAATCCGGCCATGATTTTACCGTATTCTCCATAATGTTGACTTTTACAGTTGAAAAAGTTATTACACTATCAAATGATGACGGTGCAATTTGATTCGAGTATTACGAAAAAATGTCTAAATTCAAAGTTATAAATACAAACAAAAGCGTATTTTAAATATTTAATTTTGAAATAATTCGCTTTGAAAACTTTTATTATGAAATAAACACGTGGAGTCACTTCAAAATTATCTAATTCCAAACGCAATTTATTTTTAGCTTTCTAATTTCAAATTGTTCAACCTGAAATTATTTGTATAGGTGACTAAGAAACCTAACCAAATTGGAACGGATACCAAGACGAGGGCTTTTAAGATTGTTAAATAAGCCTTTCATTTGCAAATTGTACAATTAACTTTTCAATTCTTTCAGATTTTTCTCACAATGTAAACAAGTTGCTCTGAAATTCTCTTTGACATTTCGGAAATTTGAAATCCATACGAAAATAGAAGATACCATTTTCATATTTTGGATTTACTGAGTTACTATTTTTTCATCTACAATTCTTTCATATCATTTCAAATGAATTAATTTTAAACATGAGGCATTTTTTCGTAAGGACACAATTTCTTCCGCAAATATGTACTTTCTCATCTTCATCTCTTTAAATTGCTAAAAACCTTATCGAGAAATGCTGCTAAAATTGGGCAAATCAGTAAAGGTATGCATATGTACCTTAGCAGTTAGGATGCCTCGGACAGTGATTCCGACCATGGGGGCGAACCGGATTTCTACGCCCGGTTCTATAACGAGCTCTCCACCACGTTCGACGAAAAGGTCCTCGCGTACTACGTACGGACTCTTATATCTCTCCAGTAACCTTTGACCTCTGGTGATTCGTCCTCCGGGCAGCTCGGTGAACACTTTGTAAGTGTTGTCTGCCCCGGAGCTCGAGCTCCCATAACTCGGCTCTGTATAATAAATGGACGGTAATTCCGTCGAGTTCAACTCCACCTGAGCACTTGCCACAGCCAGGATCCCCAAAATCACCCATGTTGCACTCATTTTAAAACTAAACCACTATTTAATCACAGAAATCACTCTTATCTCCCTTTATTCAGTCGGTACCAAACCCATAACACTTTCTCCTCCACTGCACGAGAAAGATCCTTTCGATCATCAATCTTTAACCACCAATTTCAAATTCAAAAAATCCGTTATTCTACATGAGGATCTCACCCTTTTTTTATTTGAAACGTGTTTATTCAGTTTCGAGTTTTCGTAGACTATAAGGACCTATACATTGTAAAGCTTTGAAGCTATATTAAAAAACCGTTATTTTTGTTTAAAAAGTCAAAATGGCGATTATTAGTAACTATTTTCACTCCCACACGGTCGATTTTCACGGTTTTTCGACCGTCCTGCTTATTCGGCGACCGTTCATCCCGATTTCCTGTTTCCTCCCATTCCTTTTCAAAGAGCACCCAACATAAACAAAAATATCCAAGTTGCGTTCTCCACTCCGACGTTCTCCAACTTCTCGACTCGGGTTCGAAGCACTCTGGTATCCAGATTCTTTTTTTTACGCTCGAACAATCGCGGGTGGTCGGCTCCACAAAGCCGATCTCGGAGGATCGGCCTTTTGCAAAGACTGGGTCCAACAATGGGTCATTTTGAGTGACCAGTTAACTGACTCTTTAAGGTTAGTCAACCGTGTCGAGGTGAGAATTCCGCTGAATGCAAGACTATAGTTGGTACCAGGGGGTTATAAACACTAGTCAACAGGAAAGGTTAGTTTTAATCGGAGAACGGGAAAGGATTTCCGAGTGACAGATGATCTTTGGCGGAGATGACGAGAGTGACTGCGTGACTAAAACTGAATCTGCAGCGTTGGTGTGGGTGTAGAGAGCACGAGGAATAGGATGATTTCACTACGGAGCTACGGAGATCCTGGCGTTTCATTGGGCGCGGTTTGACTGGCGACTCCTGGACGTTCTCGCCAGTTCTCGCTTGCCCTGTGCCTCCACTCGCGACTCGCAGGCTCGCTCGCGCTGCCTAGGCCTGCTTTCAAAAAGCAGCGGTGGTCATGTGACCAACTACGTCACGCAGGTTGTGAAACAGGTGAGTCTTGCCTCTCGCCTTCTATCGTTGCAGGAGGAGAGCCGCGGAAGGTCTCTTGTCTGTTGACTGTTGGTGCAATGATATTGTTTGATGATATTTGCCTGTTGTTGCTCCTAGCACCGTTAGATCGGTGGTATTGTGATGCTAGGCTCGTTTTGAATTTTCTTTCAGACTACCTTTTTCTTCTTTGTTTAACAAGTGTTTTTTTTTCACGTCGGGGTCTTCGAACGCCGCGACAACAACGTCGGAAACGTCATCGAGCGTCGAGGTGCTTAGCAACGGTGTATACATCGTCACTACTTTATCAGGTTGCTATCGCCGAGTCTATACCAATCGATTTAAGAATGAATCGACTGCTACGATTTTCTTCATTAAAATACTAATTTCAACCGTCAGCTTTTTCTCACTTCAAGATCTTAGGATTTAATACATTTATAATGACGGTCCCTTTATTATCTTATAATTATGTACATTTTCAGAAATTCGGAGAACAAACCTCGATGAAATAAGCAACGTAAATGACAACCTTTTGTATTACTTTTGTTCCGGGACAGGTAAGAAAATAGGGCATTTTTTTGAAAGCCAAATTGTAATAATTTTGCTGACACTTCACTTACTCACGTTGTGGATGGCCGCGAAGTGTATGAATATTACCATCCAACGAAAATCCCTTATCTTGGATTTTCTCGGACATTGTCCATAACGTGAAGGGTATTGAAGTTAGAATGAAAAACAAAAAACACAGTTGGATAATGGGCATAGCAGGATAAATATGTATGTGCTGCTCCCGTTCAATTCTGGTTGAGATTTTTATATTACGTTGGCATTGATGTAAAAATAAATTTCCCAACAGAGTATATATGAGAAATAATTTTCATGGAAATTATGGAGGTCAGTAGAAAAATCGAAAAATTAGTTTTTCTCGAGAACGGCTGGACCGATTTCGACGAATAAAAAATATGTTATGGATTGCAATAGTAGAATGTTAGAAAAAAATATGAAATAATTTCCGCGAATAGAACCGTGAAATAATATTTTTTACAATTTTTTGGGAATTTGTTTATTAGGTGAGCCATTTTTCACCAAAAAATCTTCAATTCATTTTGTATAAAATATAGTGCAGGTTATATAGATACTATTCTTTCCAGTCTCTGAGTTCAGACTTACGAGTAGGGGAGCGGCAGCGAATGCGGCGCAGTGGCTAATGTGGCGCGTTCGAGTTTTCGAATATTAACGCATTTTCTGCTTGTGGAGGTAGTTTCATTACATGTATATATGTTTTCAACTTTACATTATTAAAAAATTGGGATAATTAAATTAATTGCCTGATATTTATGACGAAAAGTTAGTTTTGATTCTTTCGCTTGTATTGTCAGAGTAGCTAAAAACATTTTTTGGAAATATACTGTTCCGAGTTTCTTGAATGCTTTAAAGTTCAATATTTTGAGTAAAATTAATGAACTTTTATGGAAAAAATCTTCATTAAATACTTTTCACATGCGACTAATATGGCGCATTCGGGACTAAAATCGGCAGGTAACTTGGCACACAAGTTTGTGGTTTTTTTTGCTCGGAGAATTTTTTAGTAACAAAATGCCGGTTTTTGGTTAGAAGGTGAGAAATATTTACTCAAAGAAATAAAATTTCGTTTCTAATATGCATAAAAAAGTTTTATTCTAATAATTATCGTGTATTTTAGAGTTGTTTTAGAATAATTGTATTTTGATATCGTTTCACCAGTTTTCGGGTTAGGTTTGTTCTGACAGAATAAATATTTAGAAGGTTTAGATTTAGAGTAGTGATATTATTTGAATATTGAATCATTATAACTATTTCGGAAAAGAATAAATTTTACTTATTATTAATATAATTTTGATCTATTGTTTACAAAACGTCTGTAGGCTTATCTTAAAATAAACAATTTTTAGAACTCCTCAAATTATTGTGAGACAATCTGCACTGTTGAAAAAACATTTTTTCTTGAAGTTTCGGCAGTTATAATCCCTTAAATATGTTAATAATATTAAACGTCAATACATTTATCTTATTTTTATTAAATTTTACTAATTTTTCTTCATAATTTCTTTTTTCTTTAATAATTATGAACTGAAATCGGAACGCGCCACATTACCAAACAAGGTAGGACAACTTGGCGCAGATGCTCCTTTTGGAAAACACATTAATTAACTGTTTTAATGAACTTCAATTGAATTATCTTGATGCATATAGCATTTATAAGATATTAGCCTAAACAAAATATATTTTATTACAATATTTTATTTTATATTTGAATTTTAATCGTGCATTTTTCCTTTAGGGCTCGTCCATAAACTACGTAGAGTCATTTTTGAGTCCCCCCTCCCCCCTCGTATATTGCCATGGATTTTTCACTACCCCCCCCCCCCACCCCCCTAAAATCTACGTAGGTTTTTCATTATATACTCCCCCTTCTAAATCGATATTTTGCGGAAGGTGTTATTTTATCGTATATATTTACTTTACGTTCAACAAATCCATATAATTTAATGATAAAAACCAAGTGCCAATTGTGAACACATTAAATGATTTATTTTATAGTTCAAATAAATGTTTTTATCAATTATTTTATAAAAACTAAATTTTTTTCTGAATTGAAAATTTGATACTAGCTACACTAGCAACGCCGCGCAGTGGATCTTTTTTTGAAATTCTGTCTCAAAATCGTAGAAGAGGGATAGTTTGTTTTCATTGCAGAAAAAACCTTTTCGAATATAGAAAAATTATAGAGGAAGTCAGAAAAAAAATTGTCACCTTGAAAATCTGTGTTGAAGATGGAATTTTTGGCAAACAAAATCGTTTATTGAATACCAAAAACGCTTAGATCTTACATTTTATGTGCTATACATGTTTTTATATAGATTTTTGCATGCCCAATCCGAATCTGATATGTAAATCGTTGTAAGACAAAATCCAAAATGGCGGTGCCAAAATGGCAGACTAAAATTTTAAAACGAAACCGATTTGATTAAAATTTGCTACAAGGTGGTTCTTTAGGTCGCTGATTACAAATCCAAGGTCAAAATTAAAAAATTAAAAATGGCGGATCCAATATGGCGGACCAAAATTGTAAAAGGAAACCGATTTGACTAAAATTTGTTACAAGGGGGTTTTTCTGGTCGCTGATTTCAAATGCAGGATCAAAATTGAAAAATTCGAAATGGGTGATCCAATATGGCAGACTAAAATTATTGTAAAACGAAACCGATTTGATTAAAATTTGCTACAAGGTAGTTTTTCAGGTCGCTGAGTACAAATCCAAGGTCAAAATAAAAAAATAAAAAATGACGAATCCAATATGGCGGACCAAAATTGTAGAAGGAAACCGATTTGACTAAAATTTGTTACAAGGGGGTTTTTCGGGTCGCTGATTTCAAATGCAGGGTCAATATTGAAAAATTCGAAATCGGTAATCCATTATGGTGGACCAAAATTATAAAAGGAAACCAATTTGACTAAAATTTGCTACAAAGGGGTTTTTCGGGTCGCTGATTTCAAATGAAGGGTCAACATTGAAAAATTCGAAATGGGTGAACCAATATGGTGGACCAAAATTGTAAAAGGAAACCGATTTGACTAAAATTTTTCTACAAGGGGATTTTTCAGGTCGCTGATTTCAAATCCGGCGTCAAAATTGAAAAATTCAAAATGGCGGATCCAATATAGTGGACCACAATTATAGAAGAAAATTTATTTGACTGAAAATAGCCTATCGAAGGGTTTGAAAATGGCTCATTTGAAATCCAAAGTCAAAATTCCAGAATTAAAAAAAGCGGTTGAATCTGGTTTTTTGCACACTTTTGGTCCAGCATTTTGAATTTTTCAATTTTGATCCAGGATTTGAAATCAGCGACCAGAATAACCCCCTTGTAGCAAATTTTAGTCAAATCGGTTTCCTTTGACAATTTTGGGCCGCCATATTGGATCCGCCATTTTTAATTCTCTAATTTCGACCTTGGATTTGTACTCAGCGACCTGAAAAACCACCTTGTAGCAAATTTTAATCGAGTCGGTTTCATTTTACAATTTTAGTCTGCCATTTTGGCGCCGCCATTTTGGAGTTTGTCTTACAACGATTTACATGTCAGATTCGGATTAGGCATGCAAAAATCTATATAAAAACATGTATAGCACATAAAATGTAAGATCTAAGCGTTTTTGGTATTCAATAAACGATTTTTTTGCCAAAAATTCCATCTTCAACACAGATTTTCAAGGTCACAATTTTTTTTCTGACTTTCTCTATAATTTTTAAATATTCGGAAAGGTTTTTTCTTTAATTAAAGAAAAAATATCCCTCTAGGTCATTCCGATCCAAAGTTCTACGATTTTGAGACAGAATTTCAAAAAATTTCCACTGTGCGCCGTAGTAACATCTCTACTTTAAGCTACGTAGCTAGGTTTAAAAGGGGGCCGGGCCCCCCGCCACCCCCGGAGAGGAGCGCAGTATTTTCCACCACTCCCCCCTTCCCTTCTAGTGGCTACGTAGTTTATGGACGAGCCCTTATTTGCGCCGCATTCGCCGCCGCTCCCCTATCATTAATTGTTACTTCAAATGTTTTGAATGTACATTTTTTTCGATAACAAAAACACTCATTTTCATCCTTTGATCTGTTAATACGTTGTGGTATTCTTATATTACGAAGCATATAACGTTAATGATTCAGCTCATAATCAAAACGTCGCTCGAATAGCTATTAGTTGCAATTCCTTCACTTTTTGCGCAATTAGCACACGCGAAATTATTTGAAAATACTCGGTTACTTAGTTCAATCTTTACTATACTTCATTTGACTTGGCACAGTGGAAAATGTCAGATTCATTGAAGAACTCCAAGTGCGCTGGGTGAATAAGTTCTACAATAAAGTACCTGGTCGAAGTAAAAAAATTAAAACTGAAGACGAAGCAAGGAATTCCATTGATAAGCTTCAACGAACAATCGTTTTTCACGATTTTTTAAAAAAACAAGCTCGATGTTGAAAACGAAATCGATCATCTAAAATCAACTTCTAATGATCCGGCAGTCAATATACGACTCAAGTCTGAAGTAGATAAATCAAATGAAGGATTGAAATTCCAATTAATAGAACCATATCAACTCACAAGTATTGATGTATCTGTTCTGCCACAAAACAAAGCATCGTGATGAAAAGGAACATTTTTTTAACTGACCATTGAAGTGGGAAAAAAATGAACTTTTTTGTTCAAATTAAAATGTAGCCTACAATTTCTTAACCCATTTTAAATTCTGAATAAGTACCCTTTATGGATGCCTTCTCCCGTAAAATTGGGCATTTATTGTTTTTCTAACGAAATTTAAACTTAGACCTAACTTCATCTGGAAGGGTACTGTATAAAATTAGGTATTTTCACTTCATAATCAGCTAACTTCACTTCGTTGACTGCTGAGGGGAAAACAATGGATCAAATGCATGGGATTCGCTCCATTTTTGCACTATTTTGTTAATATCTTCGTAAAAACTAATTTTTTCTATATAAATGTATGAGTAAAATAGTTTTTATTTTTTAAGAACTATTCAATGACATAATAAAATAGTAATAATTATTATTCATTATAAAGATATTACCAAAATAAAGTTTTGTCCCATGCATTTGATCTATTGTTTTCCCCTCAGCACTCAACGAAGAGAAGTTAGCTGGTGGTTGAAGTGAAAATACCTAATGACCATAATTTTCGAAAAGATTGTCGATCTCAATTAAAAAAAAAGGTTTTCCACTTTCTTCAATGAACAACAAATATGATGATGATAAGTAAGTATCGACCTTTTGTATATTAAGTCCTTGATCAGTCTTCGATTAGAAAGGACATTTAAATTAAATACAAAATTATTAGACGTTTCGGTTCTGATTTTGGACCCTCTTCAATAAATTTATTCAAGTCAAATTCTGAAAAAATACAAAAAACAAAAAAATCGTTCAACATACAAAAAAGTAAAAAATATATAGTCAAGTGAAGAATGTTTATCTTCAGGATTTAAACAACAAATATAACTCAAAAAATTATTCGACCTTCAAGTTAAAAAAAATTTATCATCCGCAATAAAAAAAATATTAACAATTAATTTGCAGAGTGTCTAGGGAAATATCGTTTTCACATTCCTGGATTTCCCGGATCAGAAAGAACTTTTTCCCCAGTTTCCTTTTGTGATATATGTCTCGATTTCGCATCTCAGTAATAGTTAAAAAAATTGCTAAAATATACAAAATTAATATTTTTTTATCGGGATCAGTATTATTGTACCAAGAGGACCGGTTTGGGATATGTTTTAAAGAACATAGTTTGAAATGAACAGAAAACACATCACTTTTATGACAAAAATGAGACATTTGTTACTTCTAAACTAAAATTTCAAACAAAGTAAGACGAGCGTTTTAACGCATGTCAGATACCAAAAGCAATGAATTTATACACAATTTCACAATTTAAAATTATTACGACTTCCCGGGTAGAAATTGCCTCTTCATGCCTGAACTAAATATTGGCTCTTACGAGGCCCCAGCCAGATTTTCTAGCTAGAAAAATCTAGGCTTTCCCTCGACTGGCCCTCGACAGGTTATTGTCGTATATGCTATTGGGGATTTAAACATGCTATGCGACACTGTCGGCCCCTACGCGAACTAACCAATATGGCCGCGGATGACATGTTAAATACGCGTGAAACATCACGAAACCCACCAAAAACATAGTGTTTAAGTGTAATTATCGTCCAACTGTATGAATAAGAACTGTAATAAGTAGCTCTGATCAGCGAAATACTTCCGAGCTGATAATTATTTGCTCCGATAATGGAATTTGCACATCAGTATCGAAAATCAAGAAGTTTCGGATGTTGTGGCGTCAGTGGTTGTGACTCCAAAGAGAATAAAAACCTCAATTTAATTTTTCATAAAGTGCCACAAATACAAGATTGGGAGTGTCGGAATAAAAAGGCGAAACGTATTTGGAAAAATAGTGTGTGGTTTAGAAACTTAAGTGCGAAAGATTGTAACGTTAAGAATTTACTTGTCTGCTTCTTGAATTTTAATAAAAATAATTACTGATTTCCAGCATATGGTATACTAAATATTAATTAAATATTAATATTTAATATTATTATTCCTAAGTCTTGTAATGCATAAATGGGAAAAATAAATAAAAATATGCCACCATTACTGCGCATGGTTTTAGTATAGTAAGGGGATATCTAGATTCTACAAAGACCCTATTAATAGGCCCTCGCTGGGTTGCCTACTCATGACCTCGCTAGATGAGCGTGACGTTTCCGCTTGCGCCCTCGATAGATTGCCACTTGAGGGCCTCGATAGAGAATAGGAAATCTAGACAGGGCCTGTTGAGAACCAAGTTTTAATTTCTACCCGGGTTATTTGTTCTACGTTCAGATATGGTAGAATCCAAGGAAAAATCAGCATACTTTTGTCAAAACGTAGATTATATTCTATGAAAATTTACCGCAATATTTTTGAAGGAGTGGTCGAAAATACTGCAATCTAATATCATTGGACGCAGAAATGTTATATTTTGCATTCTATTTTGAGCAAAAAAAAAAAAGTAATTGCTTTATTACCAAAGTTACATGACTTTATGCAACTAACAAAAACGAGGTTGTCTTATACTTGTTGTATATATTCCTATGTATAAAAAGTCAGCACAAATAATTACTTTGATATTCACAGAAATATGCAAATAATTTATTGGAAAACTGCACTTTATCGACCATTTTGAATTTTTTACCCTAAAACTAATAATTTTAGAACAGGGAGGGTGCTGTAACGGGAAACTCGGGATTTTTTTTATACCTGAAAAACAAGGAAATAACACTAAATTTACTTTTTGAGCGGGAATTTTACAAATTTGTACAAGAAAAAACTGTTTCATGACTACAAATATAAATTTCATATCACATGATATATAAATGCTATTGCAAATAAGTTTAATTTCAACTTTTTTTTTTAACGATGTGTCTTGTCCCGAAATTCGGGATGACTAGTCCAATATTTTTCATATGCTCGGGACTAGCCCATCCCCTTTTCTAATTCCCCCAATTTGTCGGAACGAATAGTTCAATTGTTAAATTCTTCAATTATGAAATCATTAAGTTTACAATGCGTAATTCTAACAAAACGCACCCTGCTATGTTGCCTTTGCCAGACGAAACAAAATAGAAACGGTTTTACTAAAAAACAGCCTCCAGAGAGAAAATAAAATAATATTTAGAATACGTATGCACAAAAATTAGATCTAAATATTCAACCGTTTGGCCGTGAAATCTGACCCCGCTACACTGGATAAAGAATTTTAAAGTGCAGTCTTAAAGACTTATAAGGGGAGACTGACAATTGTTAATTTTAGTTTCGGCTCACAATTTTTGTAATGAAAGCTAATTTTCTAAGAATTAATTCATCAAAGCAGTAATATGCAATTTTTTGCCGTTTTCAAGAAAATCGACTTTCAAATATCCGCCACAAGGCATAAAGAGTTTGGCGAAACATACTTTAAATCGGCCGGTAGCGTAGGCAGTTGTTGCTCAAGCTGCCTGAAATTTTTTCATTTTTTATTTATGAAAATATTTATAGATTTAATTTCCTTTAATAATCTTGAACAATTAGGCAAAAAATAAATGTTGTAACGCCTTTTTTCATGGAAAAATTGAATTTTTTAAATTGTATCATTTCTTTCGCCAACAAATTAATTTTCTATAAATGTTACTGTTTCCATAATGTTTACCAATTATATTTAAAATTTGAAGGATCATAGAAGTTTTTGAGGCGAAAAATTGTATTTTTTAATCAGAATTTTTAAACAGAATAGTGACTGGTCAAAGAAATATTTGCTTCCTGGAATAGAATATATTTTTCAAGTTTTTTCATGACAAAAAAACTTCAAATAAAACACAATATTGAAAATTACATTTAATTACGTACAATTTATACAGCCTGCTATTACACTGGCATACAATCTCCTTCTTGTAAAAAATAATTGTTTACCTGATAAAATACAAGGTTTAAAAATCTCGTTCGTACTTCTAATTTTAAATATAATTGGTGAACATTATGAAAAAAATTAATAACATTTATAGAAAATAACTTTGTTTGCGAAAAGCATGATAAAGTAAAAAAAAATTAAGTTTTTCCGTGAAAGAAGGCATTATAAAAATTATTATTAGCATAATTTTAAAAGATTATTGAAGGAAATTATATTTATAAACATGTTTTCGCCAAATTCTATACGGCTTATAGCGGAAATTTCAAAGACGGTTTTCTTGCAAACGGCGAAAAATGGCATATAACAGCTTTGGTAGATTAATACTCAGGCGAGTCTTCCTCACAAAAATTATAAACGTTTAAAGTTGATCAACTGCAAACATAAATTTGACGATCTTTAAAATTGAAGTTTAGTTAGGGTAATAAAAATTTAACAATAATTAATTATACATTACGATTCAAATCTGTTCGAAATTAAACTATTGACAGTTTTTAACGTTAAAAGTTGAACTGTTTTAATTCGAAAGCCTTAGTAATTAAAGAAATGTAAACGTCCGAACGAAACAATATACATTATTTTCAATTTTCGAATAATTTTAAACTAATATATTCAAAATTAAACGCTTCTTTCAATTTCAAGTCCTGTTTAAATATTGTTTCAGTCTCAAATATTCCATTTTGTTTGAATCTGAATTGTTTCAAATAGAAAATCTTGAATACTTAAAATTTCAGAGTGCTAAATTTAAAATTTGAACGTTGGAATTTGAATTGTTTCATTTTCCTAATTGGTAAGTTAAATTATTCAATTTTGATGTATGAAAGACAATTGAAGAATTACTCATTTCAAACGACTTATTTAAAAAGTGATAATTTTCAACGTTGAGAAATTAATTGATTGATTCTTCAATTCAACTGTTCAATTTGAAAAAGATTTGAAAAATATATTTGTTTCGCAGCCTGTCTAAATTGTGTATTTTTTTTTTTTACAAAATTTATTGATAATATTAAACTTTATTAGCGATTAACGTCTTCTTTTGAAATTATGCTGTGATAGTCGATTTAAAAAGAAAAACAATTTTTGGTCGAAAAATGCTCAAATTATGAATTTGTTTATATTATGAACAATAATTACAGTCAAGTCTGGACTTAGCGTCGGATTTGGGGCTGTCGGTCGGCTTCAATCCAGGCTCTCCGAACGTAAACAGTCAGGGGCGTGTCTACATTACAAGCGGGAAATATGCTCTCTTGCGTAAATAGCGCATAATGATGACGCAGTTCATAACCAGACATACGAAGAAGTTAGTTAACAGAAAATCACTTTCTTTAATAAATAATAGATTAACTGTCCACGAAAAACACAGTTTCACCATTCTCACGTCAACACTTGACAGCTGGAGATTGGGACTACGATGCTTGAAGTCGATCGGACCTCTCGTTCTACTATGTGAGACACACAGAGACGATCCGATTTTAATCCAATGGTAGATCTTTTTGTTTTGAAATGATCATACTCTCTCTACCTCTGTCTATCCAATACTTCTTTTTTGTTTTCTTTGTCGAATCGCAGAGCCTATTGGTAGCTACGACAGCGCCACAAATTCAGAAGAAATTTGAATTTAAATTAGTGATGGGATATCGATATCGAAATATCGCAAATATCGATATTCAGAGCCCGATATATCGATATTTAGAAACCGATATATCAAAGTCAATATCGATATTTTGTCATAATTTCGATATCGATATCCCATCACTATTATGTTACTTGACAGAGTCTGCTTTTTAGTTGAATAGTGAGTGAAAAACCAAACAAAAACTGGATACAAGAAAACGTAAGCAGACATATTTTTCATTCATTATTTACTTTTGTATACTTTCTAATCGGTATAATGCGAATATTTCTAAATAATATAAGTCTCAGGACTCAGGGAATAACACTTGCTCACTTAATCGCATGAAGCAACTTTAAACAAACTACTGTTTTTGGGGAAAATCGACAACAATTTTTGGTAATATGCGTTGAGTAGAAAAAAGTATTACCATTCATGCTTGAAGAATGTTCCTACTTGAACATTGAACAGTGACCCCCTGGTTTGTTAATATTATATTTATTTTCAGCATATTTATTAGGTGCCGTCCAAAAACTACGTTAC
>CAKNXH010060604.1:178691-193990 GCA_932178445.1 Andricus quercusramuli | reverse complement strand
GGGAGCTGAAAGTGGCTACGGGAAGTATAGCCAGCTCCCGGACTATAAGCGGCGTAAGCGAACCCATGCCTGTATATACAATGAATCATCAAAAAATTTCCCAGTAATCTTTAAAAAATTGATTTATTGTCTTGAAATTTTTCGAATTTCTTAAAAAGCTTCTGAATTGTTTGTTTGAAATCTTTAAACTTCAACTTTTAAATGTCTTTATATAATTCTTCTATACTATTTTTTTGGAATTCATTAAAATCATTTGAAATATTTTTCAATTTTCTCATTAGAAGTTATTTTTCAAACTAAAAAATCATTTGAAATTTTTTCCATGAAACCAAAAAACGGTGTTTTTATCTTCATTTTTTCACTATATTTCGATAAATATTAGTTTGAGAGGATAAACTTTTAAACATGTAAAAGTTGTAGCACTAAAAAAATACGTCTTTTATGTTGTCCGAAATTATCGCCCAAAGCCATTATTTTTCGATAAAAATGGGATAGTATTCCAACAAGTATATTTTACCGAAAATCCAGGACGTAAGTACTTTTTGGAACTTAATCCAAAAGTACTTACCTCCGATTAATTTAAAACTAGATATACCCACGTATATTGACTCGCTGATTACGAAAATGATAGCGAAAATACAAGCAAATTTCATTTTGAAGGTCAAAACACCAAAAAAAAAAAGGGATTTTTTTCTTTCATGTTTTCACTATATTTCGATAAATATTGGTTTGAGAGGAAAAAGTCTTGAATAAAAGATGCAGCCCTCGAAAAAATATTCCCGTAACTAGTCACAGAAATGATGTAGGTCACATACCTTCCCCTTTCTAATTTATCGTGGGGGCGGGAAGGCACCCATGTGACTGCTCACTGAAATAATGTAGGCTACATTCCCGTTCTACCGTCTCGTGGTGGATAGGAGTACCACAAGTCCCATTCCAAGCAATTCTACACTTTGCACCAACATTTTCCTCTTTTTCTCAAAAAATAATGGTTTTTATGAAAAAATATGTATGACATGAAAGGTGTATTTTTAGAAGACCTACAACTTATATTTAAAGCTTTTTTTTTAGTAAATTTTCAATATTTAATTAAATAAACGGAAAAAACATAAATTTTATAGGTTTTTTGGGCGTTTTGACCTTGAAAATCAAATTTTCGGATATTTTCACTATCATTTTCGGAATAAGCGGGTCAAAATACATAGCTATACAAAGTTTCCAATAAATCGAAGGAAAGAATTTTTCAGAACTTGATCCACTTTGAAAAAGTTTTGAAATCTTTTTGAATATTCTGTTAAAATTAATTTTTCAAAATAAAAAATCCTTTAAATTTCTTCTAAAAATCTTTTAAAAAATGTATTAAGATTGAAAAGACAAAGATTCACAATTAAAAAACAGACATTCGAACCATCTCAATTTTCGGCTCATTAGAGACAAAAATAACCAAATGAAAAACGAGGGAGAAAAAGGGAAAAAGTTAACAAAAAACCAACCCCTCACTTTTTCCTTTCTCCGTCCTTTTTGTTTTATTCACTTGAAACCTTTCACAATTCTAGAAAAGCTTCTACAATTTTTGTTCAAAATCTTCCAAAATCTACATTGTGCTTAAATATTTTAAAGTTTTTAATTATTTTAACTATTTTCAAATCCTCTAAATATCTGTTAAACTTACACAATGTTTTTACATTATGTAATCTAGCAAAATTGAAAGTTTGCTTCAAAATCTTCTACTCTATTTCAAAATTTTACGAAATCACTTAAATTTTTTAAAATCTTTTTCAATTTTCTCTTAAAAATAATTTTTCAAAATGAGAAATTATTTGAAATTTTCCCAGGAATCTTCAAAAATTATTTTCAATTCTCTTGAAAACCTTCAAAATTCTTAAAAAGCTTCTTTTTCGAAATCTTCAATAATCTACATTTGATTTGATTTTTTTTAATCTGCTCAAGATTTTTAAATTATTTTCGACTCTTCTCAAAAGTTTGACATTATTAAAATTTTCTAACATCTTTTGAAATCCTGAACATTAAAAAAAAATATATATCATAAAATATTCCAGATTGTTTTTCGACATATTTTGAAAGCTTTGAAACATAACATTAATTGTTTAAAATAAAACATGAATTATTAAAAATTTTCCCCAAAATCTTAATTTCGGTACCGATAAAGTTTTTGAATTTCGGGTACCGACATTTTCTTTACCGGTAGTAACAGTGTATATTGTATACACTTCGTAAATTAAGATATTCTAAGCTTTTGTCCATAATTTCATTTTTCTCATTTCTTTAAGTGCATGAAAAAGTTTATCAATCACAGTGTGCTGGGAAAATCTTGGAGACACAATTATTACCTAATACTAAAAAATCATTTACAATTAAAATCTTTTTTCTAATCAATAATGTTTAGAAACATTTAGAAATCAATTTTATTGTGAAATACAATTACACTCATACCTCGCTATAAGGCCAGCCTCAGGTCTGGTTGTCCAGTAACAAGGCAATTCTTTCATGTCAACACTTATGACCGCATATGTTGTCTCTGAATCCGGCACAGCAGCGCCCAGAGAAGCGCGATTTAAACAACTTCTGACACAGTCATGACTATGGGGGAGGGGGGGGGGCCCAGAAGCTGTCAAGTGTTAAGATGGCAAAATAAGGGGGCCTTATAGTGAGGTATGAGTGTAGTTAGGTATTAGGAGATTTTTATTTACAAAATGGATGGTGCAGAAAATTCGTGAACTTTATTAGTAGATAAACAAACTAATAACAGCCACTAAAAGTAAAATTCATGCAGTGCCGCAACGTATCAGGATTTCGATAACAATGTATGCGAGATCTCGTGACTACGCGTTTTTAAGAAAAGGATAAATGAAGGGTCAAAAGTACGGCGCGTCCCAAAAAACGTGAAATCTAACCCAGAAAGATTTGCATAACTTTTTTATTTTCTAATTTAAAAAGAATTACTGTCAAGCGTTACTTCTATCGAATCGCGAAAGAAGCGTGAAAAACAATCTGCAAAAAAACTATTTTCAAAGAAACTCTTGTCCCGAAAATTGCCTTAATTTTGAAAACAAAATTTCAGCGCCAATATTGTCTACACCAGCAGCCTTACCGTTTTTTAAGTTCTTAATTATATCTCTAACCTCAGTGACACAGATTTTTCAATTGGGTTTTTTAATGCATTATGTTCTAAGTCGCAGTTCTGTTGCTCTATATCTTCACCTCCTAATAATTGTTTAAAAGGGTCTTTTAAAGCGTCTGCTATCCTGTCTATATCATATAGCATTTCACCTTTGCTGTTTCTCATGCTGGCAAACTCTGTACTTTTACTTTCCTCCATCTGTTTATATAATAGTTTCATGGTTCCTTCAAAGTCGTTTTGTATTTTCTTTTCTTCTTCTGTTCTGATTTTATATTTACTTTCCTTGGATGGTCGTATAACTTTCCTATTTTTGTGTCTGCGATCATTTTTGAGCCTATTTCTCTCCTCATCGCTAGGACCTTTGATGTGCAACGATCTTTCGTACGCTTCTTTCTTTTTTGGCGGGCTGCCTCAATTTCATCATTCCACCGCGCATCGCCAGACTTTCTTCCTACAACCGCCATATCACACTCTTCAATCGCAGTTTTAACAATAATATCCCATAAGAAAGTCCACGTGCCCTCTATATCTTTATTGCTTCTAAGCGCCTCCTAAATTGCTTTATTGATGTGTTCGTTTATCTTATTCTGGAAATCTATTTGTACTTCCAGTTTCTATAATTTGTCAATCTTGATCCGCATTTTTTTCTCTCTTTCTTCTCCATCTCCGCTCTACTTCATATCTGGTAGCAAAATTATTCTTTCACCTTGATCGCAGGTACTTATTGTACCATTTAAAGTGTCCCAGAAGGCGTCTTTGACTTTCCTCGGATCGCTATCAACTAGGGCGCAGCACGCTATGATGAATAATCTTCTGATTCCTACCTTCATTCTAGCCCACAACAATCTGGGAGATACAAAATTATGATATTTGAGATGCTGTCTCGCTTTTTCATTCATAATTAAACCGACCCCTTGACTACAATGTGATTCACTACCTACTCCTGACCATATTTCAAAACCGCCTTTCAACACCCCATTTTCTATGTTTCTACTTTCGCAACCCATTTTCCTCGTCTCAGGTACACATAGAATATCTAGTTTCCTTACGTGCCTAGTTTCTCGTAGTTCTCTTACCTTAAGATCATTCACTCCTCTAGCATTCCAAACACCCAGTCTCCATTCATCGCCTGAAACTCGACCGTTACGTTTACCGTGTGTATGCATTTCGTCAATCAAAGTTTCAGTCTATTCCGAGGCTATTTTATGGTTTGTAGTGTTCATTGTTTAGATTGTACACCCAAACTTTATGCGCGAAATTTGTTTTGTGAATCGAAATCATGTCCAAGTTAAGCAGTGATGCGTGTTATGGTGGAGAGTCTAGTTGTAACGTCAGTCCCACCATAACTTCTGTTACTGGGATGGGGGGGGGGGGGGCAAGAATGGAAACCGAGAGTCTCAATTGGTTGATGTTTTATGCTGAGAGGCCTAGCTGGGTAACTGCGTCACAAGATTGCGTCTGTTCACTCTCAAGCGGAAAGCACACACGTTTGCATAACGAATAAATACGCCCAGAGAGATATCGTAACAAATACTAACGCTCCCCCGAATACATACTGAGAATCCCATAAGAAAACTTATCACAGTTCGTCCAAGTCCTTTTGGGACATTTCTTCCAGTTTCATAAACTACCAAATAAATGAGTGTCATTAAAAACCACAAAAAGGCCTTTTTTCATACATTTTGTGCGTGGTCATTTTACTTTAAATAATAATTTACACAAACCGATGTCAAAATGACAATGTTCTATTTGGTGAAGTTCAAATAGAAGGTTTATATCGTAACATGCAAACAGAAGAGTTATATTTCGTAACATGCGGATAGAAAGATTGTAAGTCGATTTTTCGCCCATTTGAGATGAAAGGTGCATATCGATGTGCGGAAATGACAACGTGCTATCTCGGTAGGCCGATATAACAAGGTGCCATCTTGGGTGGCGAAGTATGAAAGCTTGAAACAACCATAAAAATAGTATTGGGAACACCAGCGCCTTCTGAAGTAGGTAACCTTTCTATTTGGTTCTGCCGAGATAGCACCTTTTCATTTGGACACATCGATAATGTTCATGAATTTGTCACTTTCAGGATAAATAAATAAATATTATATATATATATATATATATATATATATATGATTAAAAAATAAATAAAAATACGTGCACTTGAGTTTACAGCGATTTTTCAGAATAAAAGCGTTCTATCTCAGCCGCGCATGCGCGTAAGTTCTTATAAAAAAGTTACGATGACTGTGTTTAAGTTTGGGGTAATTTTTGGTCACAGATGTCTACCCTTATAATAATAATTAAACTGAGATTGGTAATAAACATGGGGGAAATCATTGACTAGAATTACTTATCATTTTACTTATCTAGAGTTGATTCATGAAATAAGATGTACATCTTAACTTTCGTTGAGCGTATAGATTTTAAGCATCGACGCTTCTATTGAATATGAGTCTATCTGCTGGCAGCGCCGTGTATGGGGCTATTCCGTATACTGATATATAGTGCATAGTCTCATACATGGCGCTGTCAGCAGATAGACTCAGATGGAATGGATGCGTCGATATACAGTTTGAATTTTTCAACTTATTCGTTGATGCTGATATTTTCCAAAAATGAATGTTCTGGAAGAAAGTTAAATTCTCCTCTCAAATTGTTTTAAAAACTTGTCTAAAGTTGCAATTTTTTTTATTTTTAGCTAATTTGCCTGTCAAATATTACTTTATATTAGGCAGAAATGCACATTTAATAAAAAATATATGCGACTTCAAAGAACAAATATTAATTAAGTGAATATCGAAAATTTTTAATGTGCTTGATTTTTATTTATAGACTATAACTTTCCTGATTTGATAGTCAATATTTACATTTTTTTCTCCTACGAAAAAGTACGCAAATCGACTAAGACGATATCTATCTGCATGTGACCAGAGCCAGATTCAGGTCTCAGGCCGCCCTTCTTAAATTTTCATTGCTAGGTTTTTCAATTGCAGAGTCGACAAGCAAAAAAAAACGACAATACAAATGAAAACAGACCTATTCTGTTGAAATAAAAAAATCATAAGCCACCATGCGGCCTTTTTTAATTTTTTATCACTAGTTTTCTTTCCACAGCATGGTAAACAAAAAAAGAGAATACAAATGAAAACAGACGTGTTCTGTAAAAGAAAAAAAATCTAAGCCGATGTGCCGCCCTAGGCCATGGCCTTTTTGGCCTCTAGTATAAATGGAGCACTGGATGTGACGAGATATAACCCTTCTATTTCTACGTTACAAAATAGAACCTTGTCATTTGGACAAGTCGAAATCAGTCAAAATAGTAAAATAAAGTATTGTGTATTTACCATGAGGTAATATATATTCAGATTCACTAGGAGGTGAAACACAACCCGTGTTCAGCGGGCAATTATCTCTGAATGATATTCCATCGACGGAACGATCAGTTTTTTTAGCTTTTGTGTTTTTTTGGCTAATAAAATGAGTGCAGTCAGAGGGAGTGACTTTGAACATATAAAATGGAAACTTGTCTCCATCCCTCTTGACGAAAACCTTCAGCCACTTCACCTGAGGTGGAGCCTTGAAACAATCCAAGTTTATGCTTTTAGTTGCCAGATCTTCTTCCAAATCTTTTTGTTGCTCTTTGGTCTTTGCAGCACAAATTTTCGTGCCCATATTTACTGCATAATCGACTAGCTCGTGTTCCAATTCTGGAGTCCAAATGGATTTTTTTTTAGGCCTTTGTTTCGGTTTTTCATCCTCGAGCTTGTTGACTTTTAGCAATCTGAAGACAAGAATGGATTTTGTGAATATATTAAATACACGTGCCAATAATTTAACTGTTGAATATTAAGTATTGATGATGAAGATACAAACTTTTTGAGGGTCTCCTCGGGAACTTCGAAAAAGAAGGAAGCCCCCTGCACCGACATTTTCTTTTTTTTTATATGTGAAAGGGCCAATCTGACGTCATTCTGGCTGTAGCTTTTAGCTTTATTTTTATTATGTTTACCCATCTGTTGAACAAAAGAGAATTATGTTTTTATCCTCCTTTTTTTCGTAAAAAGTTGCTGTGACAAGGTCTCGAATACATTGCTGTCGAAAACCTATGTTGCGAAACTATGCGAATATGACTTTTGGTGGCTGTTTTCAGTTTGTTTATCTATTAATAAAGATGACGAATTTTTTGCACCATCAGTCTAGTCAATCAAAACGTCCAAATATGTGAGTAATTTTATTTCACGATAAAATTTATTTCTGAATGTTTCTAAACATTTATTGATAAAAAAGACAATTTTAATTGTATATGATTTTGTAACATTGGGAAATAATTTAGATTTTAACATCTTGCTACCAGACCGTAATTTGTAAACATTTTCACGCTTTCAAGAGATGAGAAAAATGACATTGTGGAGAAAAAATTAAAATATCTTAATTTATGAAGTGTATACAGTCTGTACCGATAAAAAACTTATCGGTATCGGTAACCAACAATTTCTCGGACAATTTTAAATGATTTACGTTTTAGTTTAAAAGATTATTTTGAAGTTTTTGACAATTTCAAAATATGTCGAAAAATAATGTGGAAGATTTGGAATTATTTCAAGAGATATTTGGAAGTTTTAGAAGTTTTGGAAAGATTCTAAAATATACATATTTTCGCATATTTTGAGAATAAAAGACAGGGATTTACAATTGCCACCAATCGTGAAGCCAGTAATATCTACAGCCGGCCGGACCAACAGCCATTTCCTTTTTTTGATCCCCGTATGTTCTAACCTCAAAATTCACACTTTATTTGCTTTCTGTTCCGAATTCATGAATTGTTTAAAAATAATCCATGCACTTTAACCTTCGAATTCCACTATACCGACTTTTAAAAATGTCATTTTCAAAGGCGAAAATATTTTTTTTTTCTTGTAGATATAAAAGAATTAATTGTTGACACGAAGGGATGATAAACAAATATGGCGGAGGTATGAGTGGGTATAGATTATTTTTCTTATAACTATATCACTACTTTTTCATTGTTAAAAAGATTATATTCCAATTAGAGTTGATTTAATATGCAAAGGTAAAATGTTTTTTATTTTACTGCATAAATATTGATCCAATTTCACCAAAATAATAAAGAATGAAAGAAATCAATCTACAAAAATGGCGGAAATTCAGTAACCTCCTATCCGGTCCTCTTAGCTAAAAAGTTTTACCGACCTCGATTCAACTGCAGTTTAACGATTATAAGAGCTATACGTTGACATAAATTTGAAATTACACTTACCTTTTCGAGTAGACGGATGAAAATTATTCTTTAAATTGATAATCCACGTAAATAATATGAAGATATCACGAACATACTTCGACCGTCACTTCGTATAAAAATATTTCGACGCCATGTTGAATGTTGATTGTTGAATTTTCGACATTATTTCATATAAGAAATCTACCTTACCGACATCTGATTTAAAAAAAAAAAAACACTTTGAATCTAGCAAAAATATCAATATCATTGAAGCTGGTTGAAGTGAAAATATCCATAAATACGAAACGAATTATGTCAAAAAAGTATGAGATAAAAATAATTTTGTAGCAATTTACAATTACCATAGAGTACAGTTTAATCGTGATCTACTATATCGACAGAATATAAAAAGGCTGATGCTATACCTACGCACGGTAATGAACGTGAGTGAAGCTTCCGGAACTAAACCTACGTGAAATGGAAAAAAGTTCCGAAATACAACAATGGCGGCGCTAATGTTCGATTGCGCGAAATTCAAAAACAGAAATTATAAATATGTATAATTTTTGGAAGTTTAAGTTGAGCCTGTACATGAACATAAGTAATTTTTAGAATTCGAGTAAAAATGAAAGTCAGATTCTTTACTACAATTTTGTTCTAATTACACCAAGGCTAGCAAATGAGAAAGCATTGGTTTAATATGTATGATGTATAAATATTGAAGTAATAAATTATTTATTGCAGGTACGGGAGATACACCTTGGAATAGAAGCTACTTGACTGTTTTAAATAATTTTAAAGAAGTAATTGTCAATGTATCAAGTAATTAAGTAATTGCCAAAAAGGGACGAGTTTATACTCTCGGGTGTACCTTGGAATAAAAAAGATATTAAGTGCCTGGACTTAAGTTTCTAGGCTGGGGACCTGGGGTAAACAACTGGAAAATATTAAATAATAATATATTATAAGATTGCCAGCTGTTTATATAAATTGTTTAGTGTATTGTAAATAATTTAATTATCAGAGTAATTCTCTGGAAGACTGGCCAGCCTGAAAAAAAATAGAATAATTTTATTTTTTATTCAAAATATGGCCTTTTGTAGTAAATATACCAAGTTCTCGAATAGAAGAAATACGATTTTTCAAAATAAAAAATTTAATGAAAAAGTTTGTAAAAAAAACGTATATTTTTCAAAAATTTGGTACTTATGCCCTTTTAGATTTCGAAAGAAGTCTCAAAAATGTGGTTATGTCTTCTTTTAACCTCATTATTACATTCATAGCTCAAAAAAATACTCAAAGAGATATTGCATAACTCTTCTATTGCAAATAATAAGTGGAAACTGTGTGGAAATGTTATCAATTGTAAATAATATTGAAATGTTTATTATCTTGCACTTTCCAGTAGAAAATAAGCCTTTATAGACGATGACAATGCTTCTAATTAACTAATAAATACTTGTATTAACGTTGTCAGCAATAATAAAAATTATAATAATAATAGTTTAATAAAATACCTATTTGAAAAAAGTAAATGTTAAGACGGGATGTATTAAATACATAGAAAAACAATGCTCATATATGTTTATTTAAAAATCATATTTTATTTACAAAAAAATCAATTTTCAACAACATAGTTAAATAGTTAGCAGATAGTTGAATTTTAAACTGAAAAAGGTCATTTGTTCAACAAAAGTTCAACCAAAAATCGAAAGGTCCAATTTACAGTTGAAGAAGGTAATTTTTAACACAGAAAATGAATTTTCAAGAAAACAGTTAAATGTTCAACCAAAGAGATAAATTTTCAAATCAAAAAGACAATAGATTGCCGGATGCGTCGAAATATTATTATGATCAACTTTAGAGAGATCTGTTCTTCGAAAGGTTTTTTTTAATGATTTATTTTTCGTAATTCCAACCTTATAAAAAATATCATTCAGGGATCTCAGTCCGTCCCATTTTCCCCTATAAATGTGAAAAATCCCTTCAAACACCTAAAATAGAGAATTTTCAACTTGTTCAACCATTTTCTACAAGGTTTCGATTCAACAAAAAATAGAATATTTACATTTTCTGTTGAAACAATTAATTTTTAACAACAAAAAAACGAATTTTTAACAAAATAGCTGCATTTTCAACTAAAGGAAAAAACAAACAACTTTCAAGCAAAAATGGAACAGTTCAATTTTTAGTTTAAAAAATTAATTTTCAACACAAAAGAAATAATCAATTTCTTTTAATGATTCTTAAAAATAGATTATATTAAATAATTTTGCCCTATATATCTTTAACCTTTGCCCTCAGGTTTATTGTAGCTTTAAGATTCTAAGCTCTAAGGGTTCATGATAATTGTTTCGAATTTGTAACTGAGCTTAATTTAAATTTAATTGAAAATTTCACAAGGTGACAATGCCGGGAAAAGCCACAAACCCAGGCCAACCGGCGCGGCGGGGACCGCCTGTGGAGCGACTACTCAAAAACAAATTGAGGTCTATAAATAAAAAAAGATTAGTTCTAAACCAAAATCAAAAATATAATAGTGGACTTACTTTCAACCAAAAGTAGATTAATTAATTTATTTTAATGTAATATTGTAAAATTGTCCGATTTATAGTTGAGAATATGAAAACAAAAATCATTTAGATTTGCGAAAGATTTGATTAGATTAGACGATTTAAAATCGAAATGGTTGAATTAAAAAAAAGCACAATCAGCATTTTGAAAAATAATATAATAATTAAAAAAATAATAGAGTTTTAAAGAGTAACCCATTTGTCGCGAAACCCATCTGTCATGAACTTATAAGCATGCAGACAAATATGTCAAAGTCAAGGTGTTATATACTAACGATAACCAGTGTCAAGAAATAACTTTATTTGAATTTTTAAACTTTAACACATCACGTAAACCTGCGGTCTTATTTGAAATTTGAACACATTTTGACAACACTAGCGCCGCCATCGATGCACTTCGGAACTTTTTCCATTTCACGTAGGTTTAGTTTCGGAAGCTTCACTCACGTTAATTACCGTAGGAATAGCCACTTCGATATAAAAATAGACAACAGAACAGCGCCATTAACGGAAAAGTCAAAAATGGGGAAGTTAGGTTAAGTAGAATTGGTAGAAGGCAGAAGTAGATTAAGCAGATACAAGTCTGGGAGAAGTTTTAAGAAATACAAAAATTGATTAAAATAGAATTTTTTTTTTTATTAATAAAGTTGAATATATTTTGTGGAAGAGTTTTGTCATGATTTTGTGTTTCGATTGATTCGACAAATTGATGTGTAGTTATTAAATTTTACTGTAGCAACAATGACTTCGTTTGTTGCCGACGTTCTTCTCACAGCAGGTAGATTTTTCATTTATTTATTTATTTGAGAAGTATCTAAAATCTACTATCAGTTTTCTTTTCCAAACATTTCCAGCGGTTTATTCTAGGCCTTTGAATATTTTTCACAATACTATTGCTCACAGTCCTAACAGTTTAGGAATTATGGGAACTGTCACTTTCATTTTGAGGTTAGGTTATTGAAGCTCTGTTGTCAAAATACATATAAAAGACATGCGAGTGACAAGTGGATGAAGACCATTTCACGTTGGTACCTCAATAACATATGAAAGAATACGATTGTGGGGCCAACTACAAATGGTCTTTATGTAGTTGTCGTTCTCATGTTTTCATATATATTTATCGTGTTTATGGCACTAAATTTAATTTCTGATTGTTTTTCTTAGTTGTTTATTATTATTTTTCTATATTTCTGTGTCATAATCGAGAATATTTTTGAGATGTATATTTTTAAATAGATAACTGACTCATTTCGAAAAGAATTTCCGTTATTTGGGCGTTTTTTTTCTCTCAGGAGTAAATGTTTTTTTTTTTTTTAATTTGGATATTAATTTATAGATCTCATTTAACATTTTCGGGAAATGTAATCAATAATGAAGCATTATCTGCTTTGTGTCTCAATGTATTTTTGATATTTTATGTTAATACATATTAAAAGCTTTGCCTATTAATTTTGAACGCTACGTAATTAAAATTTTTTATCTTGAACTTTTACTTATTATTATTTGAAATTGAAGCCAGTAGGAATTATACAAAATTTATTTCAACAATTTCAATATGAACCTCGCGAAAAATTAAAAAAATCTTACATTTTCAAGCAAGCTTTAAACATTAGAAACATTTAAAAATGTGAATTATCTTAATATTTGAAGCTCAGGAAAGAAAATAATTATTAATCGATAGGTAATTTGGAGAAAATTGAGCTGACTACAAAAATTACTGAAATCGAAAAGGAAATAACGAAACTCAAACATGACGTCAAGGAATTTATGGATTATAACTACGTTGAATTTGTACCCAGGCTGAAAAAAGATCAAGCGTTGGTCCGAGAAGCAGAGAAAATTATCGAGGAAATGAAAAATCTGCAAAAAAGAGTTGACGATCAGGTAGAATATCAAATTTTGGTTTTAAATTCTATTTATTCGTTTTTTTGTTTGACTTATAACAGATTGTATTTATTTTAAAAATTAATAATTTGATTATAAACACCTTGGAAACGAACAAAAATTCGATTTATTTGTATCAATGAGTAATAATGAATTAATATTGATCTTGAGTAATAATAAAATAGAATTAGACAAAACTATTTTAAAATTCACTTTTAAATATTACAAAATTAAAATAATTACTTGTCGAGCATAAAAAAAAATAATTTAATCGAAATATTCAGGTCAAACTCGAATTATCAGGCTCGAAAAAAGAGTTACGAAATCTTTCAAACGCCCTTCAAGAATCGAATGCAAGTCTCAAATTATCCACTCGCCTCCTGGAATTAAACGAATGTATTAAAAAAATCGATAAACTGAAGCAAGAAAAGAAATTTGTCGAGACAGCAAAAACGCTACATCGAATGCATCTTTTGCTTAGCGATTCTAGTGTAGATTTACAAAGCCTCGACATTTACACGACACTAGAAAATGAATTTTCCACTTTATACGGAGCTTTCGTAAACGAAATTTCGTCCCTCTGGCAAGAATTTATTTGCTGGAAGGAAGAAACTCAACAAAAAGAAGTCCTCACTAGTCTCACCATCGAATGCGAACCAGAAGAGACTCAAGATTTGGTCCTCGCGTTATATTTTGTCGATCGTTTATCGAGTTGCTTGGAAACATTCTCGGTAAACTTGCTGAAAAGCATAATAAATCCCATAATTTCCTGCGAATGTTCGGTTTACGTCGTAGAAGAAAAAACTTTTAATGTGAAAGTCCTAAACAAGACAAACTGTTCTGGTTATAAAAGCGTCTTTTATAATCTCAAGTTGTTGTTCAAGTTTTTGAATCAGCATTTGAATATAAACGTGGAGGGTAAAACATTTGTTGAGAGACTGAGGGAATATTTGCTGGATGATTTTTCGACTGCTTTGATTAAGGATTGTATTGCCTATACGATTCCAAACTCGAGTGCTGAACTGCAAACATTCCATCCGATTGTGGAGGATATTAACGAGTTCCAGGTTTATTTAGTCGACATTGGTACGTATTCATATATCTTTAGATAATATTTTATATTAGCATTATTATGCTCGCGCTATAACGCGTAAGAAACGTTACTTTGATTAATATTAATAAAGAAATTATTTTCAACTTTTCAATTGGAGCGATGCGATAATCAATTAAATTTAACAGAAATAATTTTTTAATAATGTATTATTTACAAAAATATTCTCTCAGAATAATGCTAGAAAGTTGCAGTTTTTTCGAAAATGTTACGCTTTGTCGAATTTTTAATTATAGTGAGGCAATAGTTAATTCAAGTTCACAAAAATATTTGTTTAAATAATTTGTTATTATTTTAAATAATATTCTCTTTCAATAATGCTAGATAGTTGCGGCTTTTTCTGAAATTTTCCACTTTTTGTAAACTTTTCACTTTGTGAGATAATAACTAATGTAAGCTAACAGAAACATAATTGTTTAAACATCAAAATTATTATTTTCGCATTTAAGTGAAGAATAATATTAAGACCTATACTGAATCCTTTGACACTATATTAATGCCCTGAAAGCAAGTGGAAATGGTTATATTTCATTTTCAAAGAAAAAGTGTAACATGTGCGCTTATGGCTCTCGTCAACATTAAATTAGTTTTCCTCGAAAAGCGGGGTTTCCAGTTCCAAATTCAAAAATGACCCGGCGATTCGTTTTTCAACCTGAAGAGTTCGTATTGGGCTTAAACTGTTGGAAACTTATCCGGCTATATGATTCTGTATGTAACACCATACCGGTCATAAGGGCTGTTTTCATGCGGACGGCCACATTTGTGTGTAACTAAAAAGTTGAAGAAAATCGGAAAAATTATGAGAAGATAGTTATAAACCATAATAAGTGTTTAAACAATTATGTTTGTTAATTTGCATTAATTATTATCTCACGGAGAGAAAAGTGAAGAAAAAAACCGCAACTGACTAGCTTTACTATAGAAGATAGTTATGAACAATAGTAATTTAATTGAACAATTATTTTTTTTAAATTTCATTAATAATATATCAATCAATCAATATATCATGATTTCATTAACCTCACTCTAAGTGAAAAATCGACAAAAAGTTAAAAATTGCAGAAAAAACTGCAACTATCTAGCATTTATATAGAAGATTTTTATAAACAATAATAATTTGTTAAAATAATTATTTTTGTTGGACTTAATTTATTATTACCGAACTATAAGTGAAAAGTAGACAAAAAGTTGAAAATTTCAGAAAATACCGCAACTTTCTAAAATTATTCATAGAGAGTTTTATTAAAAACAATAACAAATTGCTTAAACAATTATGTTTGTTAACTTCAATTTTAAATCATTTTATTTTTCGGAATTCTTTTTGGCCCTTCTTCCCTACGGTCGGGGGGG
>CAKNXH010060604.1:154412-178591 GCA_932178445.1 Andricus quercusramuli | reverse complement strand
TGTCTAATTTTGAAAGCTTTCAAGTAAAAATTGTCTAGTTACAAACGCTTTATGTTTCAAACGCGTTAAACAGAAAAATGCGTGACACAATTTTGCCCATCAATTTTGAATAGTTTAATTTAAACTTAAAACTGTCGTCTAGCAAGGCTTTCAATGTGTCCGTGCTCAGTACTTTTATCAGCTCTATTGTCAACTGCCAAATTTGAGATAGAACAATACTGAGGTGTACTCAAAAATAGAACTGTAATATATATTGTATATATGATTGTGATATTATTAAACATTAAACGTTGACGATACAATTTTTTTAAATTGTTTAGATTTTAAACTCAAAATTGTTGACAATTTTTGCAACTTTTTAAATATGAAAATATATGATTTTTAATGTTTTGATGATAAATGTTTCAATTCTGCGAACTTATTAATTATTATGAATTGATGGGTCCCGGGCATAAGGACGTAAGTGCCGAATTTTGGAATGCGTTTTATTGGCTTAACCCTTAACGGTCACACCTCCAAATACACCTTCAGCTATTTTGGTCTGAAAAAAATCATGAGTGATGTTGAATCTATACAAAATAGGAAAAAAAATATCTCCAAAACCTCAGTGATAATTAAAAAAAAAAACGTAAATAATCGGAAAGCCCGTGGGGTGCGAGACACCCCGTGTGACCGTTAAGGGTTAAACTAATTGTTTTGACCCAACTCATGTCTCTGTAGAAGATTATGGTCCAGTTCAAATTAGAAGTGGGTCAGAATCCATATGTGGTAATTTTGTTTGTTTCAAGTGATTAATTGCTTTTGCCTGTCTTTTCATGATTCAATAGAGCTAAGTAATAGCTTTAAAGTACTATTTTGTTTAAAAAAAAACAATTGCTTAATAGTTAGACAGTTTTTTGTTTCTCCTGTAGAATTCGAGCAATTAAGTCCTTATGTCCCAAGACCCTTCAATCATACAATTTTTAATATTTTATTTTAAAATACCGCCAAACTTTAAATGCCTTGAAATGAAAACTATTTTACTTTTAATGCTTCCAATTTGAAAATGATTGTATTTCAAATTAATCACGTTTAACTGTATAAATTAAAGTTTGCTAATGTTTTGAAATTTAGAAGTATTGTTTCAATGTGAATGCTGTACGTTTAAAACGATTCTAAAGACTTTAACTTCAGGTCATGTTTATTGAGAGCCGTAATGAGACAATTTTACCGAAAGGCTTTTTTGCGTAGGGGAGACCGGGGCGAGATGAGCATACGGGGTCAAATGAGACACTGAATTTTCTCTCAAAATATGTGGTTTTCATTACTGTTCTTTTCAGGTCTAGCCAAAATAATGATCTTGAATATCTCGCAATCAAAAAATAGACTAAATAAATTAAATAAATTAAAAATAAAAATGATTAAAATTTCAACACCTGAATCCTGTTATTCTGTCGTATTTTAAAACAGAAAGAAAATTTCAAAAATAACAGATAATATTTTCAACCCAAGGTTTTTCGTAAAATTCATTTATCGAACTTTAATGATGTCATGTATTTATACACATTTATTTAATAAAAACCTGCACGGAGAAGCTCTGGCAAGAGCGGTTAGTGTTAAAAAAATTTTTTTTTACATAGCACTAGCCACAGTTGCCAACACAATGCCCGCTCGTGAATTCACACTAGCCGCTCGTGTGAATTCACGAGCGAATAGTGTGTTGGCAACTGTGGCTAGTGCTATGAAAAAAATAATTATTTTAGCGCTAACCGCTCGTGCCAGAGCTTCTCCGTGTGTAATATTTGAGATTTGATCAAAATTGTGATTTGGGGCGGAATGAGCCAGGTTTATGGGGCGCGATGAGACACACATGTCCTGCTTGTCACTGAGCACTCTTAACCTTTTTATGGAGTCGGTCGAAAACTTTCAAATGCGGAACTAAAAAATATAAATTTGTTGCAATGGTGAGAACCTATAAAAGAAAAACTACCAGACAGTCATGTTCGGAAGAGTCGATGGCTGCGGCTGTAAAATCTGTTTTACAAAAGAATTTGAGTGTTAGAGCAGCTGCAATTGCTCACGAAGTTCCGAGAGCAACTTTAGCTCGCAAAGTTGAATACTGTTTGCAAAAAGATATTCCGGTGGAAATTTCTTGCAAGAAAGGTGAGTGATACAAGTATGTGTATATATAATTTATGAAATAAGGTCTATCTATTAAATCATAAGTCTTTGTTGTTATACGATTTTATGGTTAATTTCATTAATAAATTTTAGATGTTTTTGTAATTGCTTTTTCAGCATTATTATCTTATTTATTCACAGATTATGTTTAAGAAATAGTAAACATATATTTTAATTGCAATTTCTAATGATTCCGATTAAATTATTTCAAATTAGAGTATTAAAATAATAATTTCTTTAATTTCTATTTACAAAATAAGTTTCATAATTGCAATTATGATTTATTATCGTCCAACATATTTAGTAATTTTAATTTATAATAATTTAGAGTAACAGCAAATAATTTTTTGTTAATTTTCTACCTCCAATTAAAATATTTGAAGCAAAATTGTAAAGTACAATTTTAACGTTTGTTTTATTTTAGGATTGGGATTTTCAACCGTTTTTTCTAAAGAGCAAGAAAATGATATCAGCAGGTACCTAACATCCATGGAGGAAAAGATGTACGGCTTAATACCATTGGATGTCAGAGCAATAGCCTTTCAATTAGCGAAAAGGCTCAAACTCAAGAACCATTTCAATCAGGAAAGTGGATTAGCGGGAGAAGACTGGTTCAATAATTCCATGAAGAGGCATCCCGAGTTGTCTCTTCGGAAACCAGAAGCAACATCAGCCGCAAGAGCAAAAGGCTTTAATAAAGAAGCTGCTGGAAACTTCTACAGTCTTCTGTGTACAATGATTGAGAAATACAATCTAGCGGCTAGATTCATTTGGAACGTTGACGAAACTGGAGTAACTATAGTTCCAAAGAGCCTTTCAAAAATTATTGCTCTCAAGGGAAAGCATCAGGTAGGATGTCTTACATCAGCCGAACGTGGGTCTTTGGTGACTGCAGAAGTCTGTTTTTCTGCTAGCGGGCAATATATGCCTCTCATGTTGATTTTCCCACGCAAACGCGCAAATCCAGAATTTTTGGAAGGAAAACCAGATGGTGGGTGGGCTGAATTCAGTCCCAGTGGATGGATCGACGGCGATATTTTTTTGAAATGGCTCAAGAGGTTCATTGAATACACTGGCTGTAGTAAAGAGAGGCCTGTGCTTCTGCTCTTGGATGGACACGCATCACATGTCAAAAATATTGATGTAATTGATTTGGCAGAGGCAAATGGGGTCATTATCCTGTGCTTCCCACCACACTGCACGCATCGGATGCAGCCATTGGATGTTGGATTCATGAAGCCATTGAGTACCTACTACACCAAAGAAGTACAAAAATGGCTCAGATTACATCCTGGACAAGCAGTCAACTTGAAACAAGTTTTTTCCCTCATCGGAAAGGCTTTCGATGAAGCTGCAACAATCTCCACAGCAGAAAATGCTTTCGAGAAAACAGGGATTTGGCCTTTTAATCCGGAAGTATTCACGGATTCAGACTTTGCCCCTGCTTCTGTCTTTAAAGAAGTTGAAAACAGTGCCAGTCAACTTTCCGCGGACACTATCAATCAACCGTCTACTTCCAAAGATGTTAGGCAATCTTCGTTTTTGCAGCTTATTGATGAAGTTAGACTGGAGATTGATGCACAAACGTCGACTACTGTTCGCAAAGAGTTCGAGAATGAAACGAATGCAGAAGAATGTGAACCAAACGGTTCAAACAGAAGTCTGGTGATGCGACTGAGAGACATTCAAGCTCTAGAAGATTCGGTCTTTGCGCAAAACGAAGAGGATGGAATATCTCAGTTCGATGTATTGATGGACCAAACGTGTAACAACATAATTGACGTTGATCTCCCTGTGAGCAGTATGGATGATTTAGATTCAACTTCCATAAATGTCTTAGGTAGAGCAGAAGCTGCTTCAGAGAGTCTCTTGGCATCGTCGAATGAAAGTGAGCTGGCTGAGTTTCCTCGTAAAGCCTTACATAAAACGACGAGAGAAAATAATACTGCTACCAAAATTCCTAAACGCAGAGGACGCAAACCGGGAAAGACGGCGATAATCACATCACCTGAGTATAAGGAAGAGCTCTTGAAAAGCAAGGAAAAAACAAAGCCAAAACGGCAACCACGAAAGAAGAAGGAGATAACGAATCCACAAGCAATGGCTGCTAACAATGTATTAGTTCAAATTCCTTTGCAGTTTTCAAACTACCCACAAATCTTCCCGATATCCCAATACTCGGGAATGATGATGCATCAAGCTATGAACATGGCAGGTCAAATTCCAGTTCAAATGCCACAGCAATGGCCGATGCAAGTTCCACTAAACGCACCAATGCAGACTCTTGTTGCGCAGCAGGTGCAATCGCAATCTAGCCTTTTTCAGGGCTAAGAATTTAAATCTAGTCACGTAGCTAGTAGTTCAAGCTTCGAACAGTTACTGTTAATGTTTTTGAAATTTTATTTTGAAAATAATTGATCGTTCATTTCAAACTTATTTTTGAATCGTAGCGGTAATCGCAATAATAGATCAATTATATTACTGAGCTGTGATAGAAGAAATCAAAGATCTTCCAGTTAATTCAATTCGTTAAATTCTAAATTTAAAGTTTCTTAAACTTTATAATTCTAATAATAATATCAACGATTCTAAAATTAATCTTAAAGCTTAGCGGTAATTTGTGCTATGTACTGTGCAATGGTAAAGTCAACATATATGACAATAACACTTGTGTAAGTTTTTCTTTACCACGGCCAAAAAAATTCTTGTGTTCAAACTTTAAAAAAAAGTTTAAATCTTTAGGACTGTGATTATACTGTTAGAGGTTAAAAATGTTAAGAGGTTACAGTTCCTATTTGTTGTAAAAATAAATAAAAGAATTGTATTAAACTGATCATGAATTGCATTTATACTTTCAAATATTTATAAACCCGTTCCCCTGAGTAATAAGACTAAATGATACCTACAAAATCACAAAAAAATAAACTTCTATTAACGAAAAATAATTAATAGTTAGCGCGTCTCATCTCGCCCCAAGATGTGTCTCGTCCCGCCCCAGGGCTGGGGCGAGATGAGACATATGCACAGTTTATAATTTTCATATTTTTAATGCATTTAATATTTTTTAAATACTTCGTCCTTCATAAAATTGATACCTGAAGGTTCAAATAATGTAAAGAACCACTTGGATTTTAAAAAACTACTATAGATTGCAAATATTTCACTGGAAATGATTACTATGCTCATCTCACCCCGGTCTCCCCTACATTTTTTTCGGGGTCCTTTGTATACCTCGAAAAATGTTCTGTAAATTGAAAAAAATGAATGTAAATATTTTCTCCAATTCGATTTATAACCTTGATTTACAGCAGTGTTTTTTTGTGATGAAAATTCACTTGTGTCAAATTATTGTAAAAAAAACAACTATTAAAATGTCAATTTTGAAACATCAATCAGCATTCTTAATTAATGCCGTTTTTTTATATTTAAATATTTATATTCTTTTTATATTATGGATCTTTATTATAAAAAAATAGTAAAACAAAATCATTTGAAAGACTTTTTAAAAAACTGGCATGCATGAACTTAATTGTGAATGGACTGAAAAACCCTACTTTGATGGTTATTTCAAAATTTGGCGATGTTTTTAAATTTTCACCATTTTCACTTAACCCTACGGATAATGTCAAACCTCAAAATAAAATGTAGGCTCGCCAAGAAATTTTAGGTAAATAATTCGTACAATGAAGATGATTATTAAAGTCAAAAGCTTTGTATTCAGAATAAAATATTTGAATGCAATTTAACATGACAATATAATCCGCAAAATGAATTAACATCGATGTTTTCAAGTACACATTTTTATGATTTTCAAGATAAATATCACAACAAAATGAATATCTGAAAATTCTTTTCCACGCTCAAAATATGAAAATACTATTAACTGAAAAATGTCAAAAAGTTGGTTTGGCGTACTCTCATGTTACAAATTGTTTAACTTTCGTAAAATAGTATCTCAGGAATTTAATTTGTTTAGGATTTATCTCGGAGGAGCAGCGATTTCTTTCCGAATATACAAGAAATATAGACAGCTTATTTATAAACAAAGTATGCCAAGGATTGTTAGTGAGAGCAAGAGATATCATGAAAAAAGATCTCCATGATTCGATAAGAATCGAACCACAGGTAAATTTCGACTTCAGTAAAACTAACAGTGAAATTTTAGTACTTTTTTTAGCAATATAAAAATGCTTCTTGAATTTACAGAAACCTCTTAGTTTTCCGGATGAAATTTTAGACGAATACGATTTGAAAACAAATAGGAAATTGAGTGAAGTTACATTCCAATTACCTCCTTGTCGAATAAGGTATTTTATTTTTATCCATATTTTTATATAAGAAGAATTAATTTCTGTATTGCATTCAATATTATGCTGTTTTTTTACTTTACTGTAATACTCTGTATATTTTTTGTAGTAAAAGCGCGCAGGAAATTTTAAATCTCGCACGGGAGATTCTTGACGAAGCTTGCAAAAGTTCAGACGAATGTGCTATTAGATTATTTTACACCAGTAGAAATATTTTTGAAATGTATGCAGGTTTGGTTCCTGAGCATCACCAAAAGTTTCTCGAAACCATACCTCAGCAAGTGGGTAAGAAAAAAATATTTTCAAATTGATTAAAAACTAAATGGAAAAATACAAATTATTCTAAATTCTGCAAAACGCAAAATGTCAAATATTTTAAACAGCTTTTGGTATCTTAAATAAATAAATTTTTCTAGCTCTTTTTCACAACAACTGCATGTACCTCGCCCACAATCTTCTCACTTTGGTTCATAGTTACGAGTACAAATTATCCAGCATTCTAAAACAACACAACGTAACTTATTCCGATCAGACATTAATGTTTCGAAAAGTGGGCGCGGATTATTTTCTCAATCATATGAAGGTCCAAAGGGATTTTATATTTGACATCCTTAGGAAATCGGGTAAAAAAGCTTTCAAAAAATTACTTTTAAATAGACAAATTTATTCATTTCTTTCCGATTGTCAATATTAAACGTGATTTCTAAATACAGGATTGGCGACGATACGACAAACGCCGGAATTACCAGAAGGCACGGAACGTGATTTAAGACAATGTCTGCGGCAATTGGAACTTCTAAAAACAGTTTGGTTGGATGTCTTGCCTAGTAATATTTACTGTAGGGCATTAGGTCAGTATGTTTTCTTTTATTTATTACAAAATATAGAGTTGGAAAGTTCTTCAAGCTTTTGATGATTTTTAATCCCACGAATGAAGAAAGTTTGTAAAGTATTGAAAGAAATTGAAATAGACCCACACTTCTTTTCTAATCCCTGTTTGGAAAGGAGATGGATTTATTATTAAAATGACTAAAGGAGATAATACCAAAATTATAATCCTAACTATTATTTTTCATTAGTAATATAAAAATATACAACAATTTAATTTAAAAATTTCACAATTTTAAATCCCTTCAAATTTAAAATAATTAAATTTTGAGTGCCTAGTTCTTGCATGGTTAAATCTTTAAGACATGAATTTGAAAAATGTTTTAATTTTTAATTGTTTAAATTGAAAAGCTACCTCAAAAATGTCAATTTTTAATATGTATCTGTAATATTGTTAAATTGGAATGTTTCATTCACTTTTAATTGTTAATTTGTGCAGCTAACTTAAAACGCTTCTGTGAGTAGGTGTGAAATTGAACTTTTAAACTTTGAAGATATCTAATTAAAAATCGTTTACCATCCGCAAATCAGAAATCTATCGTACTGATGAATTTGACTAATTAAATCTTAAAAACATTTTTACTTCCCTAAGACAATATGGAAATTTAAAAAATAAGATATTAAGTAAAATTTTCTGTGATTCGAGTCCAGGACATTTCGTTTTTCGGACGATTGATTAAAGTTTCTGGGCTCGAATCCTAGCGGAGTTGAAAGACGTTCCTTTTTTCACAAAAACTGTTATTTAATTCTCGGCACATTCAATTTAAAGTTGTTCAATTTTAAAGGCGCTGAGCTTGAAATTGGTCCACTTTTAGGGGTTTTTAGGTTACGCCGGAAACCCTTATAACGATGGTTGGATGTTCGTCCGTCTGTCGTTACCACTCGCTCCTATAATATTTGTGCTAGTGGGTTGATACTTGGCATGTATGTTAACGAGCCGTCGTATACTCGGGGGAAAATATTTTCATCCGCCTATCTATTATGGAAGGTTTTTAAATTAGTGGTCAAAAAATAAAAAGAAGAAATTCAGCTTTTTAGACCACCTTGCTGGAAGCTTTGCTTTCAATCCAATTTCCCTCGGGGATAGCTCAAATTGAAAACAAAAATAACTTCAAAATGTAGAAAATAATTTTAAATTAAAGAATATTTTTCATTGGACGCAAAAAAAAAACATTTTTTTGAATGAAACTTTTCTTTGAAAAAATAGGGTTTCGATGATTTTAAGAATTAAAATAATACTACTGATGATGTAATTTCAAATAAAAAACATGTTTAATGATGAAATTTTAAACCTCACAGTAACATTTATTTCAAAAATGATTTTTTACATTCTTTACAACTCTACTGTTTCTAATTTTGAAATTCAATTTTTCGATGTCTGAAATCATTAAAACAAGTTTTAAACATTTAAAAAAATATTTTTTAAATAAATAACTACATTTGAAGATTACTTATTTATTTTCGAAATTGGAAACAGCAAAGTTGTAGGGAATGTTTTCTTTAAAAAAATAAGTAAAGATTTAATAAAATTTAACCATTTTTGAAAACTTTGTAAGAAAAAATTTAATTACAGAGTATTGTTAAAATAATTATTTTTTTGTAAGTTTTACAATTTCTTCGTAAAAAATAAGGTTTTATTATTTCATAAAACATGACTGATAATATCATTTCAGTTTTTAAAATAATAGAAAACTGTTTTTTTTTAGAGACCTGATTTTTAGCATGAAAACTACCTTAAACGTGCAAAAGTTTTTATTTTAAATTAAAATTCGGCCGTCGTGATGAAGAAACATAACATCTACAGTTCAACGTAAGACCCGTTTACTTCTACGCCGCAACACGAAGGTGACCCTTATGTCAAACTGCAGTTGCACAGTTTCTTCATCAGGATCAGAATTCCCATCTAAATATTGTTATAGTTTGAAAAATAGTGAAATTGTTTAAATCTTCTGTTTAAAAATTTATTATGTCAAAGATTTTAATTCTGAAACCTTCGATAATACGAAGTGTATCATCATCCCGAAATTCGGGACGAGTAGTTAAATGTTTTTCCAGTTCTGCCAATTTTTCAGGATGACTATAGACGCAGTCTTAATAATTATTATGATTTATATGTTTAATTATATAATACTAGGAATTATAAATTTTTTGTTTATTTATTTAATTGTTTATTTATACTTGAAATTTTATTTTTTAATTACAATTTATCAGGTACAGTTTTTAATTTTATGTTGATGTATTATATAAAATTATTTATTTGCTGTGAAAAATTTGAGATAGGTATACTTATTTTGATTTTAAATTAAAATATGTTCTAGTTTTAAAATGATTTAAAATGATAATTGATCACTAAATATTGCGTTCACCATGTAAAACATAACTTTTATTAATTTGTAGTCACTTTTGAAAACAAAAATTGCAGCAACGAATCAATTTTTACGGACAATATTTTCACGCTAAACTTACCTTATAGCAAGTCTGCCTAGTACACTTGTAGACAGTAAGATTTCTGAATTGCGACTTTATATTTTTGAGACTGTTTCATATAAGGAGATAGCCAAATTTAAATTAATAATCATTTCTTATGTTTTAAATATTGAAAACTACGATTTTAATTGAAAAACTCAACAAAATGTCTTTCTGGACACCGTGGACCAACGATGAAATCCAAGTCTGGGCATGAAGATCTATTCATATCTTGAAATTCAAATTATTGAAATTACTCGTTTTAGAAAGTTTGTTTAAAATTGTTTAACTATTAAGGCTTCCACTATGAAATAAAGTTGTAGAAGCTTAAATCATTTAATACGAACCCGTTATTTAATTTTGAACGCATTCAATTAAAAATGTTTTATTTCAAACGGTTTCAATTGTGAAATCAATACAAATTGAAGATCTCAAACTTAAAGTATCATTAGGATGGATTAATTTTCTTAGAAGTTTTTTCAAATTATGAATGTAGCTACATTAATGTTACATCTAATGTACGGTGAGCCTCAACTAACTTTAACCTAAAAAAAAATATTGCAAGAAGTTTTTTTGCGGAATATTATTTTTACATACTATGCACAAAAAAATAAAATAATCGTGAGAGCGCCTTTTTCAAAATTTTAAATATTGGTTGTAAACAAAACCATAAAAGTTGTCATAAAAAATTGTTTACTCCGGGATTGTTGAAAATTAAATATAGAGTCAAGACAGTTTTACACAATTGTTTGTAAAATTATAACTGGTGAATCTGCAAAGGGTTATATATTCCTTTAGTGCAAAAGTTTATTAAATATTATATTACTGACTGAATTTTTTTGCCGACTTTCCTCCTCGGATGAGGTTCGGACATTTTTGATATGCAATTTAAAAAAATAGTGGGAGCGCTTTTTTCAAAAAACAATTTTCATTCTTTTTTTCTCTAATTTTTGGATTTTAAATATAATATCCTTTCTTTGCCCAAAAGCTGAGTAAAATATTATTATGAAAATTTGTTCCAAAATGAGAACTGTATAATCTACAGAGGTTTTTGTATATTTGAAAAAACCCTTTTGCCACATAAAAATTTATTGAAACATTTTTTTAATCCCCAGTTGATCTCAGGTTGTAATTAAATGATGCTGGCATGTTTTGAAAAATAAAAATAATAAAAAACTTAAAATTTTGAAAAAAAAGTTTAATTGGAAATTTTGTTTGTATTGAAAAATTCTATAATAGCAACATAAAAAAGTATCCAATAAATATCACATAATTTCAAGGATCGTTCGGTTGACGTTGGTTGAGCCTCACTGCGAACGATCTGCGCAATTAATAAGAGATTGACTATTGCAAAGTTGAGATCATTGAAATTAGCACCTGATGCACGTAAACCCTGTCCTAGGGCATCGACAATGTCACCAGACTTAGTTTATTCAAGTGGTTAAATTTGTCTTGCGATTCTTTCTTAAAATTGAAAAGCTATAGGAGACAATACACGTTCTATTTGTGTATCCTGATAATACCTTAAAAGTGAGTTTCTAGATTTTTAATTAAAAATTGTACATTGACAGAATATAAAATGAACCTAGTCTAGCAAGTTTTAATATTTTTATTTAAAATTATTCAATTTGCAACGATACTAGTTATTTAAAGTTTTATCTACAATATGGAAGGATTATCTTGTCACATACGTACAATTTGAAATGATTAAAATTTATTCATTATTAATTATACTTAAATTTAGTTATTAATTTTAGAAGATTTGACTTCTAAATTACGCAGTACTATTGGAGAATACTCAATTTTTTAAACATTAAATTAGCGCCAAAAAATTACCTGAGTCAGCTTGTAGTCAATTACGTATATATAATTATATCTGTAATGTTAAATTATCGTTAAATTAATTATTTTGTTATTTTTTGCACCAATTTTAAAATATCATTATTGAAACTTCGATATAACATAAACTGTCACATTATGATAGAAAACCAATCTCAAAACTAAAACATCACTGCGAACGGAAATTTATGAAGATTATTATTATTAATAATGATTTTTATTTTTAGGCTATATTGCAAATTCAATGGTAGAAGATTTGATAACGAAAGTTACGGCTGTTGAGGACATTCCAGCAGATTTAGCAACTGAATTGGTAGCGCTTTTAAATATGATTGTTAAACGAACGCCTTCAATATTTCCCGTAAGTAAACAAAGTCTCTTAAAAAAAATACTTCAACTTAAGGTAAATGTCCCAATAATCGTGAAAATTGGTTGTCATTTGAATATATTTTTTTAAAAGTTGGAGACTAATGGGCCCGAGTGGGGAAATTTACATGTCGGCAGTATTCTGCCGTACAAACTAAAAAGATACATAAGTCCAATCTCACTCAAACTGAGAAATTCGAGAAAAATTGTTTGCCCAAAGAACTCAGAGATCGAATAAAATTTTGAATAATCTAGATACACTATTTGGGTAAAAATAATATGCTCTTTCATATTTTGCAATAAAAAATTGATTTTTTAAAACAATTTCTATTAGAAAAGGGACTTGCGATTTTTTACTATTCGCGGTAAGTCAAAAATACAATGCGAAAAGAACACAAAGGCACTTGCGACGATGCCTTTATCGGAGAGCTCGAGCACGGCAAAAAAGACACAAAATTCTTTAGGTTCCTTTTTGATTTGTATGCTGATGACGTATTACATGCCTTATACAAATTTTAGGACACTCAAAGTGCTTTGTGTATCTTTTTATGTTGTATTCTTCAACTTTCCTCATTTAAAAACAATCGGTTTTTGCAATGAATATTAATAACTAATAATTTTTATTAACACAGTTAGACGCAGCTTTCTCTTACGAATCCAACGATACAAAAAATGTCACTCATGTATCTTTTTAGTTTGGACGGCAGTATTTCTGAACGAGCGTGTTGTTTAAATAAACAAGACGGGAATTCTAGATAAATCTAACGAAAATCTATACCCCCTCCTCCACATTACTCCCGTCCTCACCGAATGTGCCACGCTTACCCCTTAATGGTATAAGATTCAATGATAAATCCCATTTATTTTTAGCATTTTATAATGGCAAATGGAATTTAAATGTATTCAAATGAAATAATAAGCAAGAAAATTGGTGTCACGATTACTGGGACGTTTACCTTAAACTGTAGGTTAATAATTTCGCTTTCTTAGGATTTCTAATATCTAAAATTCCAAAAAACTAACTTCAAATTTCTAATAATCACAGCCGTCGTCTTTATTGAATAGATCATACATTAAAATAGTGGCACGCTCTCCCTGAAAAATCCTGTAAAAATAAAAAACTTAAACAAATTAAAATACGCACATGTTTTGGAAAATCTGAATATTTTTGCAGGAACCCGAAACAATTCAAAGACACGTGCGGAACTGGAGAAAACTAACGGAATTGATTATTGTACTGGGCGCTTCCTTGACAGAAATCGAGAATCGTTGGGCAAATTCCAAGGGGCCACTTGCTCACGAATTTACCGCCGATCAGGTGAAACGACTTATCAGGGCACTTTTCCAAAACACGGAACGCAGATCTGCATTATTGGCGAGAATCAAATAACACCGATTTTGTATAAGCCGCTTAAAATAAACATTTTTTATAGTCTAACAAACATTCTGTTGGTCGTTACTTTCGATGTTATTTTTTAATTTTAAGTCATTTCACTAAAAATTATACTTACGTTGAGAGTCCGTCGTCGCTTATTAACAGAAAATCCTTTTGAAATTATTATACTTAAATCATTTTTTAAACATAATTTTCCAATTTTAATGAAACTCACTTCAGAAGGATTTTCTCAATTTCCATTCTTCCTTCCTGCGATTTTTCTTGAATCGATGACTCCAATTTTCGTAACAGACGATGATGAATATGAAAAATATTCGAACTTTTGGAGGTGTGCTTGTATAATGCTCGAAGAAAAATGAATACTTTTTCAATTTTGTATTTTTTACAGAAAAAATTGTATAAATTGAAAAGGGAGTAATGTCTAGAGATTGGCAAACACTTTTCTTACCCGTATTCACACCTTGCTTGAATTTTGGGATTCGATGGAAATTAAGAACACAAGTGGAACGAAAACTAAAATGGTCGAGAAGCAGAAATTAATAATTAACAGTAGGTATAAGAGAAAATATAAGGAATTTAAAACAAACATCACAACAGACAGAGATGAAAAAAAGGTTAAGCAATAATGTATTTAAATACAAAATACTTATTGAGATTTGTCGATATAACACTGTCCATGTAAATTATAATTAAAAAAAAATGTTCTACGAATTGGTTAAACGTTGAAGATTTAAAATTTTTTCTGACTCAAGATAAGTTCACGTAAAAAACAGACAGCTGCTAAGATTTACAAAGTAGGGCGGAGTGGAAATGTTGAAATGAATCATTTGAGCCTAGCAAAAAAACTTGTGGTTTTGGCATTAAAAAAATATATTTTTTGAAATCGGTTTGTCTTCTGTTCGGTTTTTGTCTTTTGAATTTGAAAATTCTGAATATTACAAAAGGATACTTTTTTGAAATAAAATAAAAAGCTGACGAATATTTCAATTTAATATTTTGTATAATTACGATCATATTTTTAAAAGTAAAATGAACATATAACTTTTTTTCTAAACAAAAATATTAACTTGAACTTGTTTTGATAAAAAAACAAGATATTTTTTATTTACTGTACAAGATAATAAAAGTTTTTATATTCCTGTAAAAAATAGTTATTAATTATTTGCAAGAAACATTTGTAATTTTTGTAAACGGCCTTTAAATGAAAATTTGAAATAATTTTCCCTATGAGCCAAAATATTTTGATTAATTTTTTGAAGGTATAACTTTTGGTAGCAAACAATAAAAAATATAAATAAAAAAATGGTATAAGTTGCAATTTTTTGTAAACATTTAAACAATATTTTTAGGTCAAATTTATTTGTATCTTTTGACAAGAGTTTTACATGTTAATTTACAAAAATTTACACCTGAATCAAAGAAACGCACCAAAGTGAAAAGCCATGTCTGACTTGTAGATTAAAAAAAAGTTGCAAAACTTAATTTCTCGGCTCAGCTCATCAAATGATTCGGTCAAATTCAGTACTTCTACGCCATCCTATTACAGAGTACTAAAGTAGATAAGTGAAATATATGTTCTAAATTTAACAACCAATCCTCAACCGTTGAAGAAAACGTGCAGGGCAAAACGAAAAATAAAGCAAACAAAAAATGTCGAGCAATTTAGAAAAAATTTAAGACGAAAAATAAGACGCAATAATAATAATGTCTTTATTTTAAAGGTATCTTAAAAAATGTTCTTAACAAATACAAAATACAGTATTTCGAGTATTTAAATACAAACTACTTGTACATCACGTATTTACATAATGTATTTAAACACTTATCTTATTTGACCCTCCGATAGCCCTCCCGATTAATTAATCAATCTAATTAATCTTGATATCGATTAAATATTTGAAAATATTGTTTCATTGACAGGAGAGGCTCCGAGAGTTGAATTACGGGGAATCGGAGGGTGAAATACTTTTAAATATATGTATCTAAAATACTGTCCATCCCTGGCAACGGAAATTCAATGTACTCGAAATCTATTACATAAGTAACTTTAAATTAAACGAAACCTGACACTTTTAAATTCAATATAAAGTTCCTTTCCTACTTCCTCGAATCAGAAACGCATGGTGTGAATTCGGGTATAGCCAGGTGTGAAAAAATGTATAAATTACAAACAAAAAAAATGAGAATGTAACAAATGAGTGAAAATCTAACTAACACGCGAACAGTTAATTTTTTCGAGCTCAACAAAATATCTTTTTTTTTCTCTATTTCTAATTTTTTTAAATCTCCCTAATTTTTCTTTTTCTTATTAAAGTTGTCTCTATTTTTATGGGTTTGAATTTAAATTTTTGAAATTTGACAGCACAATACATAAGCAAGCAGAGGTTTGAAGGCGGGCAGGCAGACAAGCAGGCAGGGTGGCGGGCAATAATGAGCGCAAGATATTTAATGTCTTCAATTCCAATTAATTTACAATTGAGATAAATAACATTGTTGCCAGAATGAGTAAGTTTCTTTGCCTTCGTACGATCGTGAAAGGGGTAAAAACAAATTTCAAAGACGATTAAATCTTTTCTCATTTTTTATCTATTTTTTTCTTGAGATACTATTACTCTCGTAAATGCGTAACATGGCCTACAGATTGCACGTAGTACCAAACTTTTCTCACTTTTCGTACAAAATGGTCACTAAAAAAAGGCGAAAGTGAAAAAATAAGCTTTACTTTTTAATGTTTTAACTAAGTCAAACTGAGCTTTAAACCAACTTTTATGTTTTTGAAATGGAATTCTTTAATTTGAAAATAAAACTTTACTAAACTAGAAGAAATCCTCGATGTAAACCACAACTGGTATATCGATAGCTGTGCGCATGTGAGATAAAAACGCATGCGCAATTCGAAATTACGAGCAAATACCATTTTTGTGTGAAATTTCGAGTTTTTTCTAATTTGATGAGCAGCGTTAAAACTTAGTGATACTTGACTGAGCGTGAGACAACACTGAAAAACAAGGGGCGTCAATTGGCAACGTGAGCATCCTGTAAACCAGATATCCAGATCATACGATGGGGAAGAATGCATTAGCGTAATTCGTAATAGTAATAGTAGTATAGTAATTATTATGTACACGTCGCTGCGAAGATTGGACAGAGTAGTCGTCGAGGCGGGTTGATTGGCCCCGCACTTCGTATTGGGAACGTAGCTTTGAAGTTGTTTTACGTGCATTCGCGCAGATGACGATGACTGTGAACATGGAAGGGCAAAAGAGTTTTTCACATTATTTTCATCAGTCTTGAGCTCTTAAACCGCTCCAGCTGCGCGGAAAGTCCGCGAGTTGGTGGTCAAAGTCTCCATGCATAAACAGGGTTACTTCTCTCATAATGCTCGATTAAATAATGGCCGTCCATGCATTAAGCGATTCTATTCGTTGCGTTATAAGGGACAAGTCTTTTTTCATATATATATATTTTTTTTTTATTTTTATTCCAAGGGGATTTCATTTATCCAATATGAGAAGGGACTTGAACTACTTGATCCAAGGGGGTGTTATTTAATCCAAGGGGTTGGCTTTATCCAAGGGGCTTGCTTTTTATTTGTTTCAAGATCGAAGAATCGCGAATTATTTGGTTGGTTGATTCGATATGAGAGCTCCGTTGGGCAAATAGAGAAAGAGAAGTTGTACCGAAGAGGAGAATTAGAGCAACTTTACAGTGATTAGGTTACTGTTGTACCTGCTACGTGCAGCAGGAGATCGGCTGCGATACCTCGAGGAGCCGGAATCCTTGTAGTAGTCGGTGCTGGCTCCGCCACCAGCACCATAGCTGTCTTGTGAATAGGAGTCGCGAGTGGAATAACCACTGTTGGAATAGTCATCTCCGTAGCGACCTCGAGACCTATTGGAGCCTCCCCTGCCTGCGTAATATCCACCTTGATCGCCGCCGCCACCGCCACCACCTCCGTACCCGCTGCTGCCCCTATAACCACCACCGCCACTGCTTCCTCGGGAATTGAACCCTCTGGAGCCACCTCGGTAACCTCCTCCTCCTCCTCCTCCTGAACCACCCCTGCCCCCGCGACCTCGACCACGAGATATCTCTACTCTCAACTTGGCGCCGAGAATCTCGGATCCATTCATGTTACTGCAGGCCATCTCGGCCTCATCCATGTTCAGGAACTCGATGAAGGCAAAGCCTGGAGGATTGAACGCCACCCAGACCTTGTTCAGCTTGCCGAATTTCTCGAATTCATTCTGCAAGTCTTCCTTCTTGATCGACTCGTTTAGACCGCCGACGTAGACTCGTGTGTAACCTTCCGGAGTCATTTTTCACCTGAAAACGTCGATTTTGTCAAGATAACATCCGCTGTATCGATGTACAATTTGTTTAAATATATTTATGCAGTTTTTTGGATAGTAGGATACAAGAACAAGATATTGCGGTAGTACTTTAGATATTTTGTCGTGTTTGGGTTGTCATTTTTGTGGAAGATTTGAATTAGGCACACCCAAAATTGCTTATTTTTCAATGGGTGCTACAAATTTAGAGATTTGTTTCCTCGAACGACTTTCATTGAGAAGTGTTTGATACAGTAATGCCAAATTCATACCAGTCATATCCATGAGTGCGAGAAAGACGCTCGCATGCGTCATCTACTAATGTCTCACTCGCACTTACGCTTCCCAATGACGGTATGAATTGACCTTACGGTATGAATGAGAAGTGAACATTTAAAAACGTGATTTTAATGGGGTAAAACCATGCATGACTTTTAAAAAATGCATGTTTTATTCGTTTGCTCCTTAAATAATAACATACATTTATTGTAACCTAAGTTTCAGGATTGCGAACCAATTTTTTTCTCAAAATTACAACAAAAAAACAACGGGGTAGGGGTAAAAGTGGGAAGATACAGTAGATCCTTTTGAGGAATGTTCTACAAAACGTTTCTCTAACATTTTTCGGTTATATCGAACTGTTCTTTTAGTATTTTAAACAACGTGATTATTTACTAAATAGTAACTTTTTTGGACAGCAGAGAGAACTTTGGTCAAATTATTAATTTTTTTTTAAACAACCATTTTTCAAAGTCGCAAAGAAAAAAGACCATGATTTGAAGAAAAAAAACTTCATAAAGTAATGGAAATCAATATAACCAACATTCTCTCTGCCTGGGGGTTATAAACAAATGACTCATACCTACTTTGTGAACCAGAAAGGAAAATAAGTATTTCGAACAAAATTCACTTTTTTAAATATTCACAGTTCAAAATGTCGAAAAATACAAGAGGAAATTTTTGTAGGACACTTAAAAACGAACTACTTTCCCCTTGACTCTTTCCCATGTCTCGCATATTTGTCGAAGAAACTAAAACTTTAATTTTCAGAAATTATATATTGCAAGACAAAAAGATAAAATATTGCAAGAATTAAGAGTTGGACAATTCTAATTTTACCCCTGTTAAAAGAAAATTTTCCGGTAGTATTTTCCCAAAGAATTCATTATTATTTTTCCATTTTCGATGATGGGATATTAGATTATGATAAAGGAATCGAGTTTTTAACTATCTGATGAAAAATCAAAGATGATAAAGACTATCCTTTCAAGTTCCAAGTAAAATGAAAAAGTTTTTCTTGAGAAGCTACGAAATTTTAATTTAAACTATTATGTGCATCCCAGAAATTTTTTAATTACAATGAATTCAACAAAAATACAACACGGACCTCTTAAGGCAGGGTTCTACTTTGTCCGCGCGAAACAAATGCGATTTTTTTTTAAAACATGAAGAAAGATATTGATGCAGGGTTTGTTGTGCCTAATGAATATACTCCTAAATTACATTAAAAATTTTTCTTCAGTTTATTTTATGCACTCTATATATATTTAAATGGCACTTTCCTCAAAACCACGTTTTTACCGCTTGCTGAAAAAATCTCCGGAACTACCGAATCGATTGGTCTAAAATTTATACCAGATATTCTATACATATACATCAACCGGTGGTAGCAGATATATATAAAAAAATTATTTTTACTATTATTTTTTTTGCAAAAAAAAAAAAAAAGATTTCTTATTTTTTTCTTCAAATGGCCGCCATTTTGTTTTCATTGCATGTAATTAAAAAAATATGCTACCACCGGTTGATGTATATGTATAGAATATGTGGTATAAATTTCAGACCAATCGATTCAGTAGTTCCGGATATTTTTTCAGTAAGCGGTAAAAACGTGGTTTTGAGGAAAGAGCCATTTAAATATATATAGAGTGCATAAAATAAACTAAAGAAAATTTTTAAATGTAATTTAAGAGTATATTTATTAGGCACAACAAACCCTACATCAATATCTTTCTTCATGTTTTACAAAAAAATTACAAAAAAATCGCATTTTTTTCGCGCGGACAAAGTAGAACCCTGCCTTAACCAAATGCAGTCAACTTCATGGGAATTTGACTAACACCAACTGAACTAAAATCATGGATCGAAATGCTATTAAATTATCGAAATTTTACTAGAATTCAAGTAAAATTTAACGAAATCGAGTTTTTGTTGTTGTATCATTAAAAAATATGCTTCACTTTAACCCCATTTTCAGTGCAACAATAAGTATGTAATTCAATAAAAAGAGATCATAAAAGTTGAATATGAGGCAATGTTACAATATTTTTTTCAAATGGAACTGAATTATATATATTTTCTCTCTAAACATCAAACATTCCTAAAATAAAAAAGTACAACAAATTTCCAGGTTTTGAATCAAATAAATAAAAATAGATTCACCCTCGATTTTTCCCCATATTAAAATCTTTGCCTTCCATCTTCGATCTTATCCAAGAAATGAAGCCTCGACAGAGATAACGTACCAACATACCCAATTTTGTTTAAAAGTACGTTTATAGCATGACAAGAGATTCGTGCCCAAGGATTTTCTGTTCTATGTCGCAGTACATACGCCATAAAATAAACTATGTCACATAACAAAGTATATCAACATATACCCACAGTTTGAACCAATATTCCGGAAAAATAGAATTTTGTTGAAACAATATCTCTGCCGAGGCGTGAAACAATTGTAACTGTTATAAAGAGAATCTTTGGAAAACGACTCAAAGCTCTTAACTTGTCAAAATAAATAATTTATAAAGTATGCTTCTAGATCAAAAGTAGATAGAAAAAAACCAATAAATTGTAGCCCCCACAGAAAAAATGTTTTAACGAAATGAGTACAATAAGACTGAAGAATATAATTTCTCTTTTCAAGCTCTTGAAGTTTACAGGAAATATGCGTAATATTGTTCGTAGATTCGTGTTTCTGGTTTTGCCTTACTGTACGGGCGTTGCTGAATTTGTTTATGAAGTTTAGAAAAGTTAACTAATTATTGACTACAAGACTCGGATTTGAAGCAATAAAACGAAGCGTAAATAATTTTCCTTTAATAATTGCTTCTGAAGTTTACAGGAAATATGCGTAATATTGTTCGTAGTTTCGTGTTTCTGGATTTATCTTATTTTATGGGCGTTGCTTAATTTTCTTGATCAACTTTGTAAAAAATTTCAGTAATCAATAGCAATGATGAAGACAAGAATTGGATTGAGACAAATAATCGAAGCGTAAATATTTTGAATTGTGAAAGTTGCTTACAGTTCGTTGTTTCATGATTCGAGACCTTTTACTCGCCAGGGTCGCAGAATTTTGTACTGGAGATTTTAAAAAATCAATAAAAAAAGTAATTTTTCATCACAATTAGGAAAGCAGCCTTTATATTCTTTCAAAGAAATTTTGATAATTAAAAAACTAATTTCCTTAACTTTTTCTTAGAATTTTATAGAAAGTTTACATTTCAATAAACATAGCATTTTCTAAATGGTTTTAATTTTGTAAATCTAAAATTACTAATAAATAATGAAATTTGATATAAAAATGCAAACTAAGCCAATATTTCTTTTGTTTATATTATGTTTTCTATAATGCGAAAATATTTTTTTAAATTGCAATTAGATGACTTCTTCATCCTAGCATAAATAATCAGCTAGTTACTGACAAGCTTGAATTTTAGTGAATAAAATCGAAGTATCTCGTCCCGAAAATCGGGAATAGACGCAGCCGAATAGAATAATAAAATCTATAAATTTAACATTCCAATTAAAAAATCTCTACTTCAATTCTATTTTATATCTATACAAAACTACTTTAAAAACATTGCAGTTTTCACTTTTTAAATAAAAGCATTTTATATTAAAGAACTTTCTATTAAAAAAGATGTTGTCCCGCTATTCAAAACCAGTGTCTTAAAATGGCCTTCAAAATAAAAGCGAATAATTAAAATAAATTATAAATAAAATATTTCATGAATAAAAATAAACAGAAAACTCCAAAACCAGAAATTAATGAATTATAAAACAGAATGAATTGGTCCTCTTTGTTGCAACCCTGGTCTCAAAAAACACAATTTCAATTAAATCGTAGAAAATCGCAACGTAAAGTCAAAATTAGTGGAGTCTGCATATAAAAAAAACGCAGTGATGATAAAAAAAAAGTTGACTTTCTTGCATACAATTTTATCGAAGTTGGAAATTCAAGGTCGAGGCGAAGCACGAAGCGTCGTTTGGAAATTTTGGACAGTGAATCAAAATGGATCTTAATTATTTAAGTAACCTCGCCTACAAACTCGCATTCTGACGCCCACTATTTTTTTCCTCACACAACTCCGAAGTTTGAAGTAAAATCTACAATCTCCTATTCACAAAAGACTAGATTATCAATCGTCGTTCTCAATGGAAAACACGCCCTATAAAAATTCACGCCACTTGCAATTTCACGAGAATTTTTCTATTTTTTGGAGTGACTCAATGAATTTCAAGAAAAAGCTTTATGAATAAGAAAAAACGATTACAGAAACTTTCGAATTCGAATATAACGCATATTGGTCTTTTGTCTTTTCTATATTATTATTATTATTACAATCTTTGGAGTTGGAAATGCGTAGATGTAATTATTTTTTCCCCAATGTATGATATATTTTTTCAGCATTAATTGTGCTCGATTGAAATAAATCGAAGTTGCGAGCCGAGAGAAGGCAAATAATATTCGGCACGCAATAAAATAACGGATGAGTTGTACAATATTAGGAAAGTGACACGGCGTTCTGAAATGGACGGAACGCCGAAAGGAAGCATTTCGGAGTAACGAGCAAGCATTGCTCGAAAAAATCGTAATTTCGTCGCGAAATTAGGGAAAATCGACTTACGGTGTACGGGAATAATTCTTCGATTGAAGGATGATCGTCAACGGTGAAAATCGGCGAGAAAAATTGAAGTAAACAATTATTTTCCGGTTCCAGTTGCGGGATAGACGTACACGACAAAATCAATAGAACCGAGTCGTCAGTCGTCAGTCGGCCAAGCGGGGTTCACAAAACGGAACGCAGGAAACTTTGTACCCCCCTTCATCTGCCACCCCGGCAATTTTGTCACGAAACCAGACGCTATCTTCAGGGATGTCGACATTTTTAAATGTACCCAGGGCATGAAACCGGTATTATTTTTTTATTTCATGCGGATTTATCGTTTTTTATTACATATTGTTGGGCAATTTTTTAATTTGTGTTATTAGGGTGCCTTTTTCCGACCAGGGATTATCAATTAATCGTAAAATTAATATTTATAATAGGAGTTAGTTCTAGGCAGTTCTAGGTACCTTGTTGGTTCATGAACAGTCTGATTGGTCGAGAACCTATATGCGAACCCTTTGTGCAAAAAGTGTAAGCAAAAGGGGATATTTTCTGTCGTTGAGGTCGCTAGTGATCAGTAGCACTCTGGGAGCACCTACGTCCGGGAATTTTCAAATTAAAAAATTTCTGAATTACTTCTTTTGAGAATTTTGTATTAGATCGTGATTCTGTGTGCACAATAATTCAAGGAGAAGTAATTCGAAATAGATTCAACAGTGCACATAAAGTTTCAATACCAATTTGATCTCTTTATCAAGTTTAAGAATGTTTTTAAAAACTGCATAGTTTTTTCAACGTGACCGCTATCAAAATGAAAGAATTCTTCTTTTCAGGCAACAGATTATACAACTTAACAACTAAACTGTAGTCAAAATTGAAATTTTGTAATTTTCTAAACATTTTTTGTTGTTGAAATTTAAGTATTTTTTAAAGATTGAGCAGTTTTAATTTTAATTCATTTAAATTTCAGCAGCAATGAAGAGTTTGAAAGTGGAAAACTAAAAATGATGGATGTCTTCTGCATTTAAAAGTAATAACTCAAGTTGATTTTACAGAAAGAACAAATTTTTTGCAGTGAAAACTCACAAATTTACGCATTTGTATATTAAAATTGTTTGAATAATCAATATTGTTGTTTAATGGATATTTATTGTAGAACAGAATCGTAATTAAAAACTCTTAGAGTATGAATTTGATTATTCAATTTGAATAATTAAAAATTATTGCCCAATACAAATTTATCACTATACACTAAGAAAAAAATCTTGAATAAAAAAATGTACTTGCTTCAATAAGAAATGGTTTTATCTAAACCAAGAGTATGAAGTTATTGTTGCAATTAAATATTTATTTGAGTTGAAATATTTAGGTGAAATAGGTGAAATGTTAACTAAGCGAGATGCTTAAAACGCCTGATAGAACCCGGATAGAGACTCGGGACTCTATCCGGACCTATCCGAAATTAACCACGGATTTTCTCCCCAGTTTGTATCCGGGACTATTTGGGGCTTATAGGTCCCGGATAGACCCGGCT
>CAKNXH010060604.1:123404-139055 GCA_932178445.1 Andricus quercusramuli | reverse complement strand
TATATATATATATATATATATATATATATATATGATTTTAAATCATGAAAATATTTCCTTCAAACAAATTAAAGTCCATCGACTTAAGTACAAGTTTTTCTTAATTGGTAGATGTGATTCCTTGGTTCAAAAGAGCGTACTTTAAGTTTAACCAAATATTTATTGGTAATAAAGAAATGTTATTTAAATATGTGGAAATATAACTGTGATCCTAAGATGCGCTATATTCAGAATAAGCATGTAAAAAAAGTTGATAAAATATGAATTGATTCAAAGAACCAAATCCATTGTTTGGAAAATTCTTATAGTTGAAATACAAAAATTGAAATGTAGCATTTGTTCAGAAGTTTATTGTAATAATAATAATTTAACAATAGCGTAATAATCATAATAATGGCTGTCGTGACCTCATCGCCCGAGAGCTCCGGCTCTTGCAGTCAGCCACGTTGCATTGGGCTAAGTCCCTAACGCAACGAATTATGCGGTTACGACACCAGTATCGCGCAGTGCCACCCACAATTGGCCTCTCTCGGATGAAGGACATGGTTTAGTTGGGAGTGGCAATAGGACCGATCCGAGGCGACGACCAGGTAATGGCCCGGGACAAACGCGAGAACATCGTTTTAAATGGCCAGACCAACTCAGGAGATACCCTTACCTGTTGGCAAAGAAGCTCACCGGCGCAAAGAGGATTTATGGTGAGGTACATGAACGTTGGTTCAATATGCACCCGGAATATGCTTATAAAACGCCTCAGTATTTAAGAGATCAGGTATCCTTTTTGTGCAAAATCGGATTTGAAGCTCTTTATCAGCAAGAAGAAGAGCTATGTCCTCCACCGAACATACCACCCGTTCCAGCAAGGCCATCTTCTCAGATAGGCGATAAGGCCAACGTGAGAAGTAGGAGATCGAAAATCCACCAAAAAGTCTTTCTTAGGATGGACAAATTAGCTGAAACTAATACTGCTCTACCCGACTTGCTCCCCGAAGATGTGAATTGTACAGCTTCAGTTCAAAATTGAAACGACAAGAAGGCATGAATCAAATGTTCATTGCGTGATTAGCTACTTAACATCGAATAAAAAATTCACATCAAAAGTTAGGGCACTTGCTCGAAACTTAAGGAAAGCAAATCACACGCTGAACAAGTGTAAACTGTTGACCATCAAGCAGCACTGGACGCAAAGAATAAGATCTCTTTCAACAGCGAAACAGCGCCTTGAACGGCGAGTAAAGTGGATTCAGGAAAATTTCACCTTTTCTACTTATCCTTCTCGCCTGTTCAATGAAACGCTAGTTTGTTAGTTTTAAAACGGACAGGAAGTCCATGAAGAGCTCCTCTGGTGCTCAAGCTATAAAGCCTATTGTGCCACACCCTTACCTATTCACTCTCAGCAGTCGAACCCAGACCTCTTGACGAAACCTGGTATGTCGACGACTGATCGCGTTGTAATTTCCTCTGTTTCCATGAAATGGGCTACGAGGGTCTTTTGCTTGAGCCTAGCTAATGCCTAGCTAATGCTATACCCCATTTTGTGCATATGATGATTAAAGTGGTTGTGCCCAGTAGGGTGACCAGAAAAAATCACTTTTCGTTTCCTCAGGAGTGAAGGGCAAATAATGGTAGTTTATGCAATTGTAGAAGCCAGATTTTTTTTCTTCAATTTTAGACAATATTTAGAGGTGGCCCAACGTCTTTGAAAGTTGTCATTGCAAAAGCTGACAATTTCGGTAAGTGAAGAGTCGATCGTAAAAGTGCAACCCCAGCTCTTTTCATCGATGTGACTTTATAACAGGATTAGTTAGAGTCCCCTGAATTCTTATTATCCAATTTTCTGAAAAAGGAAAATATGACTGAAAAAAAAGCTTGCTGAGAAGTGTCAAGACCCACTGTGATGGACCTTTATGGCTGAGCTGATGAACGCTCCGCCCCGAAAATTAAACAGCTTAAGTGGTAGACCTGTCAAATTTCAAAAATGTACTCAGATTTGTTTTTATTATTGCACGCTTATTTATACTTTTCCTAATCTACTTTTTCAGAAAATGTGATCTTCAGCTTTCCAGGAAAATATTCCTAAAATGTCAATATAAGGTATCTATTATAAGAGCCGTTATTGGTCTTTGAAAACAGTAGAAAACAGTGAAAATGGCACTTTTCAAGTGAATGAAAAAAAGTTGAGTGAAAAAAATGTTGAAATGAAAAAAAAGTTGAGTTTACCCATGTTAATTACGTAAGAACTTCAAAGGCGATGGGCCACCTCTAAATATTGTTTAAAATAATAAATAAAAAAATCTGGCTTCTACAATCGCATAAACTACCGTTATTTGCCCTTCACTCCTAAGAAAATCAAAAGTGTTTTTTTCTGGTCACCCTAGTGCCCAGTTAGGATCCGTATCAATGTCCTTATATCTTCCTTGAGTAAACCCAAAATTTCCCTGGCTCTGTCCATCCTATAGGTTAAACCTAGGATGGATTTCGCCTGACGGCAACCCTGGATTTGTTCCCAATATTGCCGGTGTTTTGTTCGGGTCCAGCTTTTAATAGCCATCCCGACACAGCAAGATGCTATTTCCAGTACCGGTTCCGGTGCTATGTATTCACTCGCTGCGCCGCGCTTTACCAACTGGTCCGCCTTTTCGTTGCCCTTGATCCCTGTGTAACCAGGGACCCATATGAGAGCCACATTATTTCTTTCTGCAAGTTGGTCTAATGCCTTTTTGCATTCTCGAACCAGTTCTGAGGTTATGTCTGGTTTCCCTATTGCAGTTAGTGTCGCTTGGCTCTCCGAACAGATCGTAATCTGTCTGACAGCAGCGTTTTCTTCTATTAGTGTTTCAGCACATTGAAGGACGGCTGCCATAAATTCCTGCTCCTGACTCTCCCTCTCCCCTGAAGCCATCTGTATACCAGATTTTCCTTTGAAGGAGCGGGTTACCATTTACTTTCCACGGATCCCGGCTTGGGATACAGAAGTAAAAAGCTTTGGCAAAGTTGAACCGTTTTGTTATTTTATCTTGCCTCATCTGTAGAATCGGCAGAGCTCCATGCAAACCCCTGAATGCTAGCGTTTGTGATCTTCGCAGCCTGTCTTGCATTGGTTTAAATTCCGCCCGTGGCCACCATACCACAGCCGCATGTAGGACCCAGGGTTTTAGGACAGCAGTGTAGAGTCATGCAAGCATTTTAGGCCCCAGACCACACGTCAACCCAAAGGCTCTCCTGCACATCCAAAAGGTCATGACGAATTTCCTGCATTGAGTCTCCAGGTGCTTTACCCAGTTCAGCTTGCTATCTAGGATTATTCCCAGATATCTAACTGAATCTAAAAACGTCAGCTCCCCACCACAGAATATAGGAGCGTCAACTTTCGTTAGTTTATAATTTCTCGTGAAAATGACCAGGTTGGTCTTTTGCGGATTTTTCGAGAGCCCTGAGCTATCGCACCAGAGCTCTACGATGCGCAGCGCCGACGTTATAGTAGTCCAAGAGCTGGTGAAATTTTTTCCGGCTGATTTTTAAATGGCTGAAAAAATTATATAATATAGCCTCGGATGGGTACAATATGAAATCGAGTGACTGCCAGCTCGAATCCGTTGCGTTTGTTAATAAAAAGATTGTTTATAGCGTTTTCTGAAGTAAAGAACCGACCAATCTCGTTATGCATTAAAATTTGTTAACATATAATAAAAATATTGCTGAAAACGATTTCGAGTGACTGCCACTCGAAATCCGTTGTTAAGTCGTGACTGCCAATCAAAAATCGCGAAAAATCTTGTTGAAAATTCGACTGATTTTAAAATGCACAAACAAAACAAAAATTTAGTTGAAGGCATAAGAAAAATATTCCCGAGTAACTGCCATGCCAAAGCCGTTGTTTTCTACTGACTGCCAGCCCCCAAAGTCCGCGCCGCATTGTCCGGACCGTGCTGCATCGCTCTGTTCGCGCTGTATTTTTCAAAAAGGTCAAGGTCATTATTTATGTTACTTCCAACGAGGAATCCAGTGTTGACCTTTAATTTGACCTTGAGCTTAACCTCCAAGGTTATTTCAAGGCCAACTTTGTTTTTTAAATTGGGAACCCCTACTTTTGACAACGGCAATCGAAAGAGCGGGAAATTTTACGTTCAAAAATGTATCTGGGTCATGGGTCAAGGGTGACCTTGAACTCCAGCTGAAGGTTATTAGGCGCAGTTATCAGGCTCAGGTGCTCACGAAAACCGTCGAGGTCATTATTGGAGTAACATTTAACGAGGAATCCAGTAGTGACCTTAAATTTGACCTTGAGCTTGAGGTGATGTTCAAGGTCGTCCTTGACCTATAACCTAAGTACATGTTTGGACGCAAAATTTCCCGCTCTTTCGATTGCCGTTGTCAAGAGTAGGGGTTCCCAATTAGAAAAACAAAGTTGGCCTTGAAATAACCTTGGAGGTCAAGCTCAAGCTCAAATTAAAGGTCAACACTGGATTCCTCGTCAAAAGTTACTCCAAGAATGATCTCGACATTTTTCGTAAAAACCTGAGCCGCAGCAGTACAGATTGGACCCGCCCCATACCTGGTTTAAGCCTAATAACCTTCAGCTGGAGTTCAAGGTCACCCTTGACCCATGACCCAAGTACATTTTTCAACGTAAAATTTCCCGCTCTTTCGATTGCCGTTATCAAAAATAGGGGTTACCACTTAAAAAAACAAAGTGGACCTTGAAATGACCTTGGAGATCAAACTCAAGGTCACCACTGGATTCCTCGTTGAAAGTTACTTCAAGAATGATCTTGACCTTTCTGAAAAATACAGCGCGAACAGAACGATACAGCACGGTCCGGACGATGCGGCGCGGACTTTGGGGGCTGGCAGTCAGTAGAAAACAACGGCTTTGGCATGGCAGTCACTCGGGAATATTTTTCTTATGCCTTCAACTAAATTTTTTTTTGTTTGTGCATTTTAAAATCAGCTGAATTTTCAACAAGATTTTTCGCGATTTTTGATTGGCAGTCACGACTTAACAACGGATTTCGAGTGGCAGTCACTCGAAATAGTTTTTAGCAATGTTTTTACTATATGTTAACACATTTTCATGCATAACGAGATTGGTCGGTTCTTTATTTCAAAAAACGCTATAAACAATTTCTTTATTAACAAATGCAACGGATTCGAGCTGGCAGTCACTCGATTTCATATTGTACCCATCCGAGGCTATATTATATAATTTTTTCAGCCATTTAAAAATCAGCCGGAAAAAATTTCACCAGCTCTTCGATTATAAGACCCATCAACGTTTCCAGATGAGCCCCACTGACTAGGATTACAAAGTCATCCGCATATCCCTGAGTATAGAACCCCTCTTCATTTAGCCTTCGAAGGAGGCCGTCCAGCACAATGCACCCATGAGAGGCGACAGGACACCCCCCTGTGGGCAACCCCGTGAAGCTACCCCCCTTAGTAGGGCTTCACCTCATCTGTTTTCGAGTCTTCTCTGGCATAGCATGCTTCCTATCCAGCATACTAGCTGCTACGGCACGCCACATCTCAAAGCGTCTCGACAGATGACTTCTGGATTAGTATTACTGAAAGCCCCCTCTATGTCCAAGAAAGCGCCCATAGCATACCCCTTTTGTTCCAACTGCTGCTCCAATTTTGCCACAACAGCATGAAGCGCAGTTTGTACCGAGCCCCTGCCTGAAAAGCATGCTGCCCTCTATGCAGCGGGGAGGCCAAGAGCACCTTATCCCTAATGTATCTCTCGAACAGCTTCTCCAACGTCTTCAGGATAAAAGACGTTAGGCCATCCACCTCTTGGTCGGTTCGGATTTGCTGAAAACCCGGAAAGTGAACTTCCAGCAGCGTTGCTTCTTCGTCTTCGGCAAACTCACCATTATCGAGCCTCATGAGTCCGAGGCGAGCTTCCGGATTTTTCGCCAGGATCTTGTGGATCCTCGCTGTTTCCAGAATGTTTTTCGATTCCTCGCAGAAGCCCTTCCAATCTTCCTGCTTATACTTTCTCATATTTTTATTGTATTCACACTGGGCCGTCTTATAGATGTCCCTGTCTGAAGGCAATTTAGTTCTATTTGCCGTATTTCACAACATTCTTGCGTTTTTACGGAGTCTCTCCAGGTGGGTATTCCAACATTCTGCCCCCTTTCTAGACTTAATTGTGCTTGTGGGGCAATTGTTCTCATATGATGTTATCAGAGCCCTTCGCATAAAATCCGCGGCGTGCTTCAACTCATCAGTGGTACCATAGCTTGTAGGGAATTCCGCAAGCCTCCCTTTGAGTTACCCTTTATATGAGTCCGAAAGTGTATTTCTAGGGTTTCTGATCTTAGAAACCACCGGTTTTCCTAGGGTTAATCAAAACACGATACTGCTTTCCTCTTTCGGTGTCCTTCCAGTCCGTCCCTAACCTCACTCTCTCGGCGTGCCACTTTTTGATCTTTCACTTCCACCTTTACCTGTTCTTCTGCCTTCTCACCCTCGTTCCTAGTTATCCCAGACATCCTTCCTTACCTTCTCACAACTCCTTTTCACCCCTTCTCTCACTTTTTCCAACCAAAACTCAAGAAAACTTGCACTGGTACCTCACGCACGTCCACCTTGTATCCACGTCGAAACTGAAGTCCGATACTTTATTACCAAAAATAAATTTAACATCAGTGCTGGAAATTTAAAAAAATACATTATCTTTGATTTAATATACTTTTATGAATGTTTTAAAATAAATTCGACTGAGTTTCTATTTAATATTTAACTGTTATAAAATTTGAATGACAATTTCTTGATGAATAAATGTTGAAAATTTCGAAACGTACCTGTAATAAAATTTGCATATCCATTCTAATTAATATAAAAAAATTTGAATGCATAAATTATTTAAAATAATTAAAAAATAAAAAACCCTACTAAAAAAAAGTCAGGAATCATCAGAAAAAAAGTCAGGACTTCTGACCATTTCTGACCACTTTTGTTACGTTTCTCGACAGAAATCTTCAGGAATAGTCAGAATTCGTGAGAAATGTTCAGAAATCGTCAGAGCTTGGGTTCGAAGGATAATCCTTTTATTAGGGGTCCAAGAATGGAATGACATAAAACCTAATCCCTTTTATATTTCCCAGGTTATTTATATTATTTATTTATATTTATTTATGCATGTTCTCTTTTTACTTCTAATTAATTAATAATAATTATATATTGAATGACTCTGAAGCTGAATCTGAAAATTTTTTCCGTTTTGACGTATCTCTTTCTCTTTACAAGAGATATTATATTTGAGCTAATTACAAATTTTTTAGAAAATTTTTTAGGTATTTGAAATCGTCGGAACCCGTAGATTCTAAATTTCTAACTTTTGAATCGTCAGAACTTCTGACCATTCGTGACGATTCCTGACTTTTTTTTAGTAGGGAAGATGAGATTAAATAACATGATATTTTTTATTTACTGAATACTCATTTTATTTTTCAACATTACGGCTATACGCCACAGGCTGTCTGCTTAATCCAATGTTTTCAGAGCGGCCCTAAGAGTACTTTATTACCATCTTTGTCGCTCTTACGGTTTTGGTCGTGACCCTGTCATGCCGAACGCTCCAAGGGATATAGAGTCAATTGTCCGGAACGAGAAGTGCCAAATTTTCTGGAATTACGATTTTCGGGCAGCAGTCTCCGTTGCTCACTCGAGACCTGACATTGTTCTCCAAGACTTCGAGAAATGAACTATATTCGCGATCGAATTCTCGGCTCCGTCCGAATGCAACATCACTGCAAAGGAGAAAGAATAGGAGGAGAGGTATCAAGACCTCAAGAGAGAGTTGCAACGAGTGTACCCAAAGTATTCGGTGCGAGTACTTGCCCTTTTGATTAGTGCTCTTGGAGGTGCGAAACTATCACTGGTTCGTAACCTTAAAGCCATACCCGCGTGCCAAAAATATGCCAAGGCACTAGCGAGATGGATGCAGAAAGCCTTGGGTCGCTTCGTGTCCTCAAGACACACGAGGGTTTCGCCGGCCTGTCGTTGTGATTTCGTCGTGCCCTGTGACCAACCATCTCACGGTTGTGAGACGTGGCCATAGGTGTGATTTACCGCGGTTCTACTGGGGGCTATTGGAATTTTTTAGATGGCGGTGACTCTTGGTGGGACCCTGCGGTGGTTGTTTAACTTTTTTTTGAATTATATATAAGTTGAATGATTTGAAAGTTATTTTTTATTAAAAGTAGAACAATAAAAGACAAATTTTCAAACAACGTTAAACTTATTAATGTGATGATTTGTGTTAGATTATTGCTTTTTCAGAGAAAATTTAAAACTATAAAATTTCCGAAAAACTATTAGGATAATTAGTGAAAAATTTCTAATTTTTGCCAAAAATTAAGAAAAATGATAAGTTTATCATGTGTTCGAATTTAACCGTGAATAACTTTTGAAGGAGTAAATGTATGAAATAATCATTACAGACCTTTTTTTTTTAGAGCTTCGAATTCCCTACAAGAATATATTATAGTCTTAGCAATTCATTAAGCCGTTCAAGAGTTACAAAACTCCAAATAAAAAAAATAAAAAATTTCACATGCTATTTGAATGAGAAACAGAAATTCGCGATGAGCGACCGCTAAATAACAATATTAAAAGCTCTGCTATTCACAGGCATCTTTTTACACCTTGCGGAAGTTTTTATGTGCGGGTTTCGAAAAAAAATAGTCGATTTTTTCGAACCAGCCTAATATATATATATATATAATTTGAAAAAAGGGTAAACAACCACCCGAGGGTGCCACTGGGAGCAACTGCCATCTACAAATGACACCGGCTCCCAGTAGGACCGCGGTAAATAACACTTATCGCCACGTCTCATGAGCGTGAGATGGGTGGCACGATTAAATCATGACGACAGGCTGGCGAAACCCTCGTGTGTCTTAAGGACACGAAGCGACTCAAGGATGCCAGCTTTCTGCATCCATCTCGCAAGTGTCTTGGCATATTTTTGGCACGTGGGTATAGCTTTAAGGTTACAGACCAGTGATAATTTCGCACCTCCGAGAGCACCGATCACAAGGTCAATTACTTTAACCGAATATTTTGTGTACAGTCGTTGAAGCGATACCACGCTGAAAAAACCAGTTCTCGTTAGATCACTGAAGTTAAGCACTTTTGGGCGCGGTTAGTACTTGGATGGGTGACCGTTCGGGAATACTACTAAATACGTGCTGTTGGCGTGTCGTGGGTGTGGTCAGCCTACACTTGTAGTCATTTACTACAAGAAACTATCCACCTAGAAACACTACCCGAATCGGGTAGTGTCACGCCTACCCCGAAAGGGAAATGGCTTAATGGTATACATAAAAAAGAATTCCAGTTTCCGGCCGCACGGTTGAATATTTTGGTCTGATATTTTGCATACCTCATCTAAATATTATTTTCTTTTCCTCTTAAGAGCCGGTTTTTTTGAAAAAATGTTTATATTTAAAATTATGAACAAAAAGAGAAGAAGAATAGAGAAAAAATGCAGTGACACTCAGTACTAGCTGAGTTTGTATTTTCGATGCCTGAGCCTCGGCCCTCGTCAAAGCTGCGAGCTCGTCTACGAGGCAGACGCCCCGTCGCCACAGTGCGGCCAAAAAACCATAATTTTCCATATTTGTGCTGCCTGTTCTGTATCATTTATTGATATTACCTCAAAAAGGTGAAAAACGGATGAATTTGCAATCGGTTAACAAATCCTGATAACTTAGATGAAGTTCCTGCAATCCGTTCAATTGTTATAAACAAATTTATGAACAAACTCGATTTTTGGTGTACATTGAAGCCTGGAAGCTCTTTTCATCACGTTTTTCCCCACGAAATCGAGTAAAATCAATGTTTCATTTAATCAAACACTTGTGTATTATTTTTTTGATTGTTATAAACAAATTTCATAAACAAATTCAATAAATAAGCGCTTTTGGATATATAAAATGCATTTTTTTTCTGCGCAATTATTAGTTTTGCCTTCAAAAATGAAAATTCTATGACAGAAATGGACAATCAACAATATTTATCATTTTTATAAACAATACTGATTAACAAACGCATTAAACGGTCACTCTTTGATGGAAAAAATCCATTTTTTTTGCATAATTGTTTACTTTATCCCTAAATTAAAATTATGATGGAAGAAACTGACATTTCACAATATTTTTCATTGTTATTAACAATTCTGATCAGCAATCGCATTTAATAGTCGCTTTCAAATAGGAAAAATCTCTTTTTTGCTGAAATGTTTATTAATCATGAAAAATGAAACTCCTAAGAAATATACTGACATCCAACAAAATTTCCCATTGTTATAAACAATCTTGATCAATTAATTCTTAAAATAATTCTTTCGTATAGAATGAATCTGTTTTTTGGGTTCAATAGTTAATGTTACTTTGAAATCAGGAACCGAGTCGTAAAACATCTACGCTCAACATCTTTTTCCAATATTATAAACAATGAAGATGAACGAAATCATGAAGCCTACCCATTTTTGGACGAAAAATTCTGGTTTTCAGCAGCGTTGTCCATTCTTGCCTCAATCATATTCAATCAGCAGATCCTGAACTTGTGCATCCATGGGACGAGGGGCAGTCTCCTTAAGGGTTCTGAAGTTGTTTATGTAGGGATCAGTCATAATCAACAACTTGTGACACAAATCTTCATTGGTTGCAATCCGACTGATTTTACGGGTATTAAATTCCCTTATCCTCTTGAAAATCTTATTATTCGCCTCTTGGGACTCTTCTGTCAATTGGCCGATAGCCAATGGGGCATTTTCAATGACCTTAGCGCCATGTATGTGGATCTTGTGGACTGCAACAGGCATATAGAACCAACTATATAAGCTGACGTCAAGTTTTGCAGTTTCCTGGCAATATTCTCCAAATTTGATAATGTCTATTCTCTTTCCTGATTCCATAGCTTTCAGAATAGCGCCGAATTTCTCGATTAATACTTTCTCAACCCCGGTAATACTCGAAGTCAATTCAGGATCTTCAAAGAATCTTCGAGCAGTATTGCCACTATTGGATGTTCCAGTCCCATGTTGTGGAACATCCACGATCAGGCCCATTTTCTCCCAAAATTCTTTTTTAATTCTCTTCTTCGCATCGCTCATTTTCTGTTTTTCATCGGCTAACTTCGCTGCCCATTTGCAGAATTCTATGCGATACGCAATTTGAAGGATACATTCCATGAAGCGTATCCAAGCATGTAGTGTGGAAAGACCAAAAGAGAAGTTTTTGATCTTCACAGAAAAGAGTTTGATTTTTTCCAACTTGTTCATAATGGAGGGCTTTGCGGAACATATGTAACATGACGATGATGATGGTGTTTCAGTGAGCGCTTGGCAAACCTTTCCGTCAACCATGGACATTATCATTTTATGCGTGACTTTGGAACGATTTCGACTTCGACCGAAATTAATTGTTGTTGGTTTGAGTTTATCGATTTCTCCTCGAATCTGCTTTACCTCAGAGATGATAGTCTCCTTCGTTTCCTTCACGTAGCGGAATCGCATGATTCGACAAAGTCTTGATGACCCAGGATGTGGATTTTTCCAAATCGCCAAACATCTACCAGTTTCCGTGTCTATCATCTCCAATGCTAGCGGTACCATCGAAAAAATTAGGATGCTTGCATCAGATTTACTAGGATCAGTGAAAGACTGGTTGTATGGAATATGACCAGATGTCCCATCACATCCATATTTTGAAGTTAAAGACATTGAAACATTAGGTCTGTCAACTAAATTTGAAGGTATGATTCCAGGTATTTCCATCAAGCGAGATACTGTGTGATCCAGCAAAGCTTGCATGTTAATACTCACACCCTCTTCCGTTATGATAATATGAGATTCTGGGGGGTAGCACCTTTTTTTGGCATCTGCTAGGCTTCTGTAAGGTGGGTAGATATCAGCATTTTTAGCTTTCGCTTGGATACGAATAACTTCATACTGGTTTTCACTCAATTTTGCGTCTTCAATCAGTGCTAATGCCTCATCATCAGTGTAGCGTGTAATTCCTCCTACTTCTGAATATGATAGTTCATCAGGTAATTCATCGTGTTCATCATCGTCATTTGACAAAAGTTTACTCATGTCATTAGCGATTTTAGTTTTACCAGAAGATCGCAAAATGCTCAGGAATGCACTCTGTATTTCAGAGTCAGAATAACATTCCCGAATTTTGAGCAGTTTTCGTCTCTTAGTTGATTTTGAGCTATTCTCGAAATCATCTGAAGGTCTTCTGCCGGGACAAACTCCAAAGAATTTAACAGAGAAATCTGAAAGCAGCCATTCCGCATTCCTGGCCCTGAATATTGTTATGTCATAAAAAGCTTTTTTCCACTTTTGTTCAAATGTAGACATGAAATAAGATAACTTATCTTCGATTGCTTTCAGACATTCGTCATTGATATCGTTATTGGCTTCGATATAGCTCAGAAGCTTTCCTCTATCTTTATAGCCACTTGTGATCAGAAAATCACAAAGAACTTGCTTCGGAACTCTAAATTCATTTATTGTTAGAAAAATGAATTATATTGAAAATAAGGTTTTCGATTGAAACTTATAAAGGAATGATTTGAAACTTACAACTGGTATAAAAAAAAGCTCCATAGTATCACAAGAAGAACACGAAAACAAAGTATTCACAAATCTGCACTTTATGAGAAATAATCCTTACTATTTGGACTCAAGAGTCGTAAATAATGTAAGTCGGGAAAACACAAAAATCCAATGGATACGTGCTTGAACTTTTCAATATCCTTCCAAAAAAACAAGCGTAGCAATTGAACATTAAGTGGCGAGAAAAATGTGAGAACCGAAACAAGTGAAAAACGGAACAACTGCAAATCGTTTGTGTCTCTTGATTGTCTGTTGTTTCGTTCTTCATTTGTTCCTGTTCCGGAACCCAAAAAACAGATTTATTCTATACGAAAGAATTATTTTAAAAATTAATTGATCAAGATTGTTTATAACAATGCGAAATTTTTTTGGATGTCAGTATATTTCGTAGGAGTTTCATTTTTTATGATCTAATAAACATTTCAGCAAGAAAGAGATTTTTCCTATTTAAAACCGACTATCAATTGCAATTGTTGATCAGAATTGTTAATAACAATAAAAAATATTGTGAAATGTCAGTTTCTTCCATCAAAATTTTAATTTAGGGATAAAATAAACAATTATGCAAAAAAAAGTGGATTTTCTCCATCAAAGAGTGACCGTTTAATGCATTTGTTAATCAGTATTGTTTATAACAATCGTAAACATTGTTCATTGTCCACTTCTTTCATAGAATTTTCATTTTTGAAGGTAAAACTAATGATTGCACAGAAAAAATGCATTTTACATATCCGAAAGCGCTTATTTATTGAATTTTTTTATGAAATTTGTTTATAACAATCAAAAAAATAATACTTAAGTGTTTGATTAAGTGAAACACTGATTTTACTCGATTTCGCGGGGAAAAACGTGATGAAAAGAGCTTCCAGGCTTCAATGTACAGCAAAAATCGATTTTGTTCATAAATTTGTTTATAACAATTGAACGGATTACAGGAACTTCATCTTAGTTATCAGGATTTTTTAATAGATTGTAAATCTAACAGTTTTTCACCTTTTCGAGGTAATATCAATGAATGATACAGAACAGGCACCTCAAATATGAAAAATTATGGTTTTTTGGCATTTTGCAACTTAAATAATAAACAAACAGAGCCTTTTTTGCAAAATCAGCCTCGGCAGGCCTCTTAAGAATTTAATTAGCTTTGATTTGAAAAAAATATATGAAATCGGATAAAAATTGTAGGCTCTGGATCATTTTGAACCCCAATTTTCTATTTCGCCGCACTGTGCGACGTCGCGCGAGTGGAGACACTCGAGCGCGTCGAATTACCCGGAACGAATCACATTCCTCATTGTTATGAGATGCAGGCCGGTTCAAAAAACTGAAATTATGAAAGCATTGCGTGATTCAATTTTAATAAGCAGAAATAGTTTATTCATATAATTTCAAGAAAGTGGAAAAAAGATTAATGAAAATCGGTTAATATTTGCACTAATACTGGAAATGTTGAAGTGGACACGATAGCATTTCGTTCCAAAGGTCTACACTCTACACTCTCTACAGTCTTCAATTTTGCTCCAATCCGCAATCAGTTTTTTTTTATATTGAAGAGCGCTAAATTTCCAAGAGCACCTCAGTCAGAGATTCTTGCATTTTCATTTGTTTATGTGTTATATGTTTACTCGAAGTATGAGAAAATCGAGATTTTTCACAAAATCATTCTTTATTCTTCAATAGTGGTTTGCATGTAATTAAAATCATCTTAAATCGACGCAAGAGTACTCCCAGAATGCAAATAATTTGATTATTGTCATTAGCTAATTTTGTCATTAATTGTTATAAACAAATGACATTAACAAACAGCCACATAGTGTAATGTTTGTTGAAAAAAATTTGTTTTCGGATGAGTATGCTTTACATTATAGTGAGAGTGACTGTTAGTCACAATGTTTATGAAACATCAACAATATTGTAAACGTTATAATTTCTTGCACAAATTTGGAATTGTTTCTTTCTTTGCTATCTGAAATTATGTCGATATTCGGAAAAGTGAACTATGTTTGATCATATGTGTTGAAATACAACAATTGTTGATTTTGTAAACAAATGAAATAAGTAAATATGAAACTCTGTCCTGGAAAATAATTTTTTTCGTATTGAAACTGCTTCAAATGTTTGTGAGAGAGATTTACAGTAACTGCTTCTATGTAAAGTTCACATTAAACAGTTAATATTTAATTTCAAACATTACGATTCGTGGGTATTTAACAATATTGTAATTTTTATTGGAAAAAGTTGATTTTTCTCTGGAAATAGTTTGAATTATCGTGAGAGTGATTGTCATTAACAATTTCTATAAAACATTTTACACTATTTTTTTGAAAATGGTGGAGTTTGTGCTTTCTAAATTTCGGATTTTATTTTATCATATGAATTGCTGCAGATATTATTATAAAGAACATAGGTTCACTTATATTTGATAAAATACAAATCCTAAACAAGTGAAAGAAGTGAATACAAAACTGTGGCTTCTCGGACTGCATAATACTTTTTCTTGTACTGGAATTGCATCAAATTTTTGCGAGACAGATTTGCTGTCACTAATTCTATGTGAAAATTAACAATGGATCATTCTTATTATCTATTCTTGTAATTTTAAATGTCACGAACTTCTTCATGTATTTAAAACAGCCATTTATTCATTCATTTTACCAGACACGGAAAAAAATGGATCGTTAAAAGAACTCTGTAAACCATTAGTTCCAGCTATTTTAAATTGAAGCCCAGCTTCCCGTCGGTGAATTTTGTTAAAATTACTATTTTGTGTTCAAGTATGTTAAACTGAGTTTTTGGAAGAGTAGGATAAACAATTTCAAATAGTAGGATGCACTGCACCACTTGGTAACCGTCTACACTCAGCGAGAAGAAGTTACTATTTCGTGTAGTAAACCTTCCTTCTGTGAAGAGTAGCTTTGCCGATTTCGCATTGTAACGCATATATGTATAATATAATATAATATATATTATATAATATATAATATATAATATATAATATATAATATATAATATAT
>CAKNXH010060604.1:111357-123394 GCA_932178445.1 Andricus quercusramuli | reverse complement strand
TAATATATAATATATAATATATAATATATAATATATAATATATAATACATAATATATAATATATAATATATATAATATAATATGTCACGTACCACAAAAGCAGAATCTACATTCTCCGTTCAAGCGCTGCGACTACTTCATGATCTCAGGAACCTCATCGACTCATATTTTGTTATTTCCCTGAGAGAAAAAATGTTTAATATACTGAGAAATGTCACCTAAGCGATAAATGTTTTTGAAAAAGTTATTATTAAAGAGAGATAGTTTGTTAAATAATATCATTTTATTCTTCATTCTTACTTCTTTCTTAACTACATATTTAGGATAGTTCATAAGTTAGATTCATGAGGTTGGATTGGGAAGCTGGTTCAGCTGTATTCTTGCCTATTAAGCAGACTGTTGTACCATCGCTTGCACCTCAGTGTTGAATTCGCTTAATAAATATTACTATTTCTAGGAAATCTCCCATTACAGGTCCTTACAGGACTCAGTTTTAAGAGCACTGTTCGGACAAAGTCAAGTAAAGTGGTCAGGCTGGGAATAGAATAGATAGAAAACAAAAAGTACACATCCCTATAAACTACTAGGTTCTCCAGGTTACACATCTTTACGATGACTTTAGGACATCCTGTGTCCATGTCGTTAAGATGTCTTTCCGATGTCGGAAAGACGTTGTACGACCTTACGATGTCTTTTCGACATTGTGAAGACATCTTAACAACATGAACATAGGATGTCTTAAAGACATCGTAAAAGATCTCGTAAAGATCTCATGACGATGTCGTAAATACGTCGTCAAATTTTGTACCTACTGGATTTCCAGAATGCTCTGGCGGTAGTCAGCGGATCGGCGGATTTCTGGGAGATAGTTAACTTTTTTAAGTCCAGGTCGGCATTTCAGCGGAGTTTGTCTGCAGTATCTGACATGTCTTTTCAAGAGTATCTGGAAACATGAGGGGGTGCCCTCTTCTTGAGATGATATTCTTACGTCAATGATCTACAAGAAGGGAGATAAAAAAATACTGGCTTACATAGTGGAAAATTAATGCTCTTGCTGAATATTGTAAAATCAATCATCTGGAGGTTAATACATCTAAGACGAAGACTGCGGTCTTTATAAGGGAGAAGCCCTCGATTCCGAAATTCACTTTAGATAGAACCCACCTGGAGATGGTTTGGGTATACAATTATCTACGTAAGTTATTTGGAAGCTCAGGTATCTTAACCCTGGGCAATACCAAAAGGGTGACTGCTGCAAAAATTAATGTAGGATCGACGTTACGGGTTCTTCGAGCCTCCAAGTCGGAATCTTGGAGCACCAACCAAATATTATACCAGAGCCTTGTACCAAATATTCTCTTCTATACTATAGTTATCTGGAGTTGAGATATTGTGAGTAAGTGAAGATAATTCTCATTATATCTAGAGCTGTTCGAGTCTCAACTGCGCGTGGAAGTTCCCTAGAATATGTCTGAAGTGCCTTCAGTCTATGGTAGGCTCTGGTGGCTCAGTCCCACAGGTTAAACATCTGCTCTCGTTGGGTGTGGCGGAGGGATTATGACCTAGGCTAGACTTGGTGAGCCTGCAGTCCAACGAGGTCATTTTAGTTAAATTTGAAGCCCATCTTAGAAATTCAGACTGGAACAGGCTTGCGAAACTTCTGCGTTTCAGGTGCTATCTTATCTTTGGATAGGCCCGATGAGGCAAAGTACCTTAAGTCTGGGATTCCCTTTCACTTTCTCAGACTTCTTGCTTAGGTTCGTCCCATAGGATCTGTTAGGGTTAGATTCTCCATGAGTAGGAGAGAACCTATTTAATTTGATAGCGAAGTGCCCGATGTATAAAGACCTTAGATCGGATGGTTTTGGGTAATGGGTATATCTTACAGCCTCTGCTCTGGTGCGTTCTGGATCGCATTACTAAATTCACCGAATGAAGCAGAAGTTGCCTTGTTGCTAGGTACCTATCCGAGATACTGAAAGAAAGATCTTTTATCATGTCCCCGTAAGGTTAGGTTACACTACCGGCAAAAATTGTGCGTCCACCAATTTTCTATTCTCAACTTTGACTCTCTGCATGCTTCAGGAAAGTTAATACAAAAATTAAGACTTTACTAAATTAATGTCTTAAATCGTATCTGTCAGATTAGACCAAATACATAATAAGATATTTACTGGTTTTCGAATTCGCCTAAAAAATGTGGAAGCGTGTCCAATATGAAAAGCGGTCGGGTGAGTGGTGACCGCAGTCTTAAACTCTTCTTTTCCATGATTAGTTCAATTCAATTTATTTCAGCGATTTCAACCTCATCACACAGGTCTAGGACCTAAGCAAATGTCGCAGCTGTAGTGATGGATGTTTTTTTTAACAGGGTATTTTTTTTAACTTGAGACAACGAAATATCTCAAAAAATACGCATCCTACGGAAAAAATGTCTGGGATAAAAACTTTTTATTTTCGAGGGGAAAAAAGATTTGTTAAAATTTACCCCCCCCCCATCCCCACAGGAGGCAGGGGTGGGGGTAACTTTGTAATTTCAAATGTCAACCCCAATTTTCTATCACAGATTCAGATTCTGCTTTACGAAATACGTAAGTTTTATTCGGAAAATTCGTTTCGATTCGCGATAGATGGCGCTGCAATTGCGAAAAACGAAATTGTTGACACTACTTTTAACTCTACCCAGGAATAACGTCGCGGACGTAGTAGTTGTCTATTCCCTTCGGAGTGCTTAATTTCGGTGAGTCCCCTTGCCTCTCACCATCCATCGGGGTGCTTTAACTTTTGGCAACGGAACAGTAAAAGTAATAAAACTGTCGAAAACCATTCCCGAATGCAGTTAGTTGACGACAGTCGATTTTGGATGTAGACATTAAATATCATCGAGTCTCCACTGTCTACAATCCTCGACGTTATTCCGGCCGAGCGATAACCGCGTCTGTCCGTGCTTAACGTTTATTCATTAGGAAGGTTGATTGTGTTCATTTGATTTGGGTGTGTTGGTTGCTTTCGTTTGGGTTATTGTTGTGGGTCACGTTTGTTTGAGTTGGTTTGGGTGTCGTTGTATTTCCTTATTACCTCACTTCATTACTTTTACAATGGAAATTCTATCTCAGCAACAGAAGATTGAAATGATTCTCATTTATGGAGAAAGTGGCAGGAATATCAATGATGCTCTCACGCTTTATGCTCAACGCTTTCCAGAAAGTGTTCCTTCACGCGCTTCTTTTTACCGGGTTGCCCGAAACTTCATCACTGACGGAAGTGTACAACCGAAAAAAAGGAAGCGTCAAGTAACAGTTACTGGAGTTGATAATGAAATTGCAATTTTAGCTGCAGTCACTCATGACCCTCATGTTAGTACTCGACAACTAAGCCGCGATTCCGGAATGTCTCTATCCAGTGTTTGGAAGGTTTTAAAACGTAATAATTATCATCCGTATCATATTTCACTGCATCAAGAACTTCATGGAAATGATTTTCAGAACCGAGTGACATTTTGTCAATGGGCGGTTCAGCAGATACAAGGAAACCCGAATTTCTTTTTTTTAGTACTCTTCACAGACGAGTCGTCTTTCACAAACCATGGTAACGTTAATCGGCACAACATGCATTATTGGAGTGTAGAAAATCCACATTGGTTGCGTGAAGTTGAGCATCAGCGTCCATGGTCCGTGAACGTTTGGTGTGGAATAATTGGAGATCAACTTATCGGTCCGTATTTTATTGATGGAAATTTGAACGGTGAAAAATATCGTGACTTTTTAGAAAATCAACTTCCAATATTGCTGGAAGACCTAAGCTTGGAAGTGCGACACAACATGTGGTTTCAACATGACGGTTGTCCAGCACATTATGCGGCAATCGCGAGGGAAGTACTCAATCGCGAATTCAATGGACGATGGATCGGTAGAGGAGGTCCAGTAAATTGGCCTACCAGATCGCCAGATCTTACGGCGCCGGATTTCTATTTGTGGGGTTATCTGAAGAATCGCGTATATCAAGAAGTGCCCACAACTCGTGATAACATGATCGAGCGAATCAGGTCTGCTTGTGCACAAATATCACCAGACACAATTCGCAGTTGTGTGGAATCTTTCAAAGCTCGGATTAACAAGTGCATCGAAGTGCGAGGACACCATTTTGAGCACTTATTGTAAAATAATTAATCGAAATCAAGCATCCCTGTGGTGAGAGGCAAGGGAACTCACCGAAATCAAGCACCCCGATGGATGGTGAGAGGCAAGGGGACTCACCGAAATTAAGCACCCCGAAGGGAATAGACAACTACTACGTCCGCGTCGTTATTCCTGGGTAGAGATAAAAGTAGTGTCAACAATATCGTTTTTCGCAATTGCAGCGCCATCTATCGCGAATCGAAACAAATTTTCCGAATAAAACTTACGTATTTCGTAAAGGAGAATCTGAATCTGTGATAAAAAATTGGGGTTGCCATTTGAAATTACAAAGTGACCCCCACCCCTGCCTCCTGTGGGGGTGGGGTAAATTTCAACAAATCTTTTTTCCCCCTCGAAAATAAAAAGTTCTTATTCCAGACATTTTTCCCGTAGGATGCGTATTTTTTGAGATATTTCGTTGTCTCAAGTTAAAAAAAACACCCTGTATAATATGCCGTTGTTGAAAAAATAATAAATATATTAATAATAATAATAACTAGGTCTCGAATAAAATGCGAACTCCCATGTAAAAAGTATTTAAAAAACTTTCCACTTTAGTCTTTCATCCCTTTGCTCATTTTTTATAAGTAAATTCCCTTCCACTTTAATATTAATTAAGCAAATGAGTCACATTTAGCCCACAGGCTGACCTTCGTATTAGACTCATGTGAATTTGAAACTATCCACTTTTTGTAAATTATCCACGTTTTGAAGCCCCCTGAGTCGAAAAAAACGCGGTTTTCACGAGCATGTCTGTCTGTTTATCGATCTGCCTGTCTCTCTAAGATTAATGTGAAATAAGGAATGAAATAATAATGAAAACTAAAATATCTACCTTAGATAGATTTTTTGAATTTTGGAATATTTGAATAAGTAGTCCCGGACGTAATTTCAGTAATTAACATAACATACGAGGGACGGCCAGGAAGTAAGGTTACAACATATATGAACATTTGAAAAATTCGAATATTTCAATGAAATTGACAGGAGATGTTACAAATATATTCAATTATTTTTCCACGTAGTCACCGTCGAGGTCGATGCAGCTTTGAAGTATGGGCCTGCTTGGCCTACTTGCTGTTGGATAAACACTGTCCACCCAAAAACTCCTTAAATCTAGGGAAAAGATGATAGTTAGATGGCACCAGATTCGAAGAATAGGGAGAGTGGGTCACAATACCACATCCGAATAAGCTGTGAGCAGGTCTTGCGTGAGGCGGGCAGTATGGATGCCACGTTTTGCTCTGAAAAGGTGGTTTTGAATTTTTGGCTGATGGTGAATGAGTGTGATGCCACTTTAATGATTGCCTATTCGACTCAGATGTATAGTGACATGCCTGAGTAGCACACTAATGTGTCATCCCCAGTCACAATAGAGTCAAAAAAGCTTTTACCCTCACTTTCAACACGAGAAAGAAATTCGCGACCGGCTGGAGGTGGAGCAAACGGCTGAGGAGCTGCTTGACGGAAACAGAGACCTTGACGCTATGTGCCCGACTGATCTGCCGCACCTCATGTTCTGTTTGTGAGGATCTCCTCCATGATATTCTATACGCTAGGTGCACCAACCTTCGAAAAAAAATTCCTTACGATCTATAGTGGCCTTGTAACCTTACTATCTGGACGTCCATCGTATATTTAACATGTAATAGAATTCAACTTAATATAGAACATTTTTCGTTTTGGACCTACTTCAATCGAGTGCGAAGTATGAGGCTCGCAATGAAAATTTATTCGTTAAACCTGAAGGAGCTTTAACAAAAGAGAATTCACAATTAACAAATTACAGACAGTTGACACCAGGGAAAGCACAAAGATCGAGTGCGAAACGCGAGTTAAATACATTGTTATATGCCGAGAGCCAACGACACTTAGGTCGGGCTGATTTCATCACGGCTGGAAAAATTACAGAAAATAGCCGTGTTGATGTACAATATGAAATCGCGTGCCTGCCTGCTAAGATCGGTTACGTTTGTTTATAAAAAAACTTTAAACTTCTGTTTTGAAAACGATAACTGTGCTCATCGCGATCCGGATAAAATTTCGCACACAGATGCTCAAAACATTACTGAACATGGATTCGAGTCCCTGCCACTCGGAATCGGTTGCGAAATATCGCATGTCAATCAATCAATGATTTTGTTCACATTAGAATGCCCAGAGGTAGACCGCCGAAAGAATGGTTAGAATCTGTGAATCAGACGTTAATCCGCAGAGACATAAGAAGCCATAGAAACACAAGAGCTTGCATGAAAAAATGCATGGACGTGAAGGAAGCTAGAGTAGTATGCCAGGACAGAAAAGTGTGGCGACAAATAGTTTGTAAACAGAGTGACAATACAGTGAATGACGCCTGAAACAAAGACCTTGGATACTAACGGGCCCAAGTGGGGAACCATACATAACAATTTTGTGAGGCTCCTCACTTGGGGTGATCGCTAGAGAGATTGATCAGCAACCTGTTTCGGAGCAGTGTTGCGGAATGAAAGTGTCATTTAAATAAATAACACAAGAATTCCAGATCAATCTAAGACATCTATAACTAACACCGATATACCTTATACCCATATACCGACTTACTTTATACCTATATACCTATTTACTATTTTCCAACCGAGCCAGTCACGCCTACAAAGTCCATCTTATAATTCTCATACTCGGCTGTCTTGGAGGTATGAAAGCTTCATTTATCAGCCAACTCAACAAGAATCCGGCTTGCCAGCGTCAGGCTCATTTCATCGCGAACAGGACGCAAAAGGCTGTTCTTCTGGGATCACTCCATCCGGTCCGTCAACACTGTTCCTCTTGACATTCTACAAAGATTGGTAGCTCTAAAAAAGTATCCTGAGGTGAAACCTTTATCTCCAACTGTCTTGTCTGCCGCGTAAGGTCATCCGCGGCTAGAGATCTGACTCCAAGGAACAGTGTTGCCCGATGTTATCACGCGTAAATTTCCCGCTCTTGCTTACCTTCTAGGACAAAAGGAGCAGAAAGGGATGACGTACACGTTCCAGTATCTTCGGGATTGGTTTCTTTAAGGAACCATGATCGTAGCTTCCGGAACCTACAACTTCTCTAATAACCGGGACAACCCCGTGCATAATATTCAAACAAACAAAAAATCCATCTCTAACCAAAAATGCCTTCGACATATTGGGCAATATCCATGTTAAGCCTGAGAGAAAAATGAGCTTAAAATAATAATTATTATTCCATGGTAGCTCTAAGAAAACGTCCAGAGGCGACTGTTTTCACCTCCAACACTCACGGCCGCTGTGCAAGGATAACAGCGGTAAAGACAAACTGCAAACTACACCATGCTGCTAATTTTGTACCTAACACATCAGCGCTGAAGATATCAGACATCGTATTATATTAACTTCTAACATCCTTATACATCAGTCACTTGACTTAGCCCGTGATTATGATGGAAACCCGGGTTCACCCGAGAACAAGATAAAAAAAAAATAATTTCTCGAAACGCAATGGAGACAGAAAGCCATCCACGGCGAACACCCCAAAACGTTAGATCAATATGAAGTGGATAGTGAGGCATCCAATATTTGGCTGAGGAAGGGAGTCCTGTATCCAGAAACGGAAGGATTCGTCATTGCGATTCAGGATAGGGTCGTCAGCACCAGGAATTATCGCAAACACGTGTTACATCAAGACGTGGTTGACCGGTGCCGATTATGTGGAGATACCAACGAATCCATCGAGCACATTATTGATGGTTGTCGCGTAATGGCTCAAAGAGAATATACGCACAGGCATAATGATGTGGCAAGCATTATACATCAACAACTTGCCCTAAACCGAGGACTCATAACAGAATGGATGCCTTTCTATAGATACATTCCAATGCCCGTTTTAAAAAACGAACACTGTAAAAACTAGGATTCGATTTAGAACTTAATTTGGTATTAAAACAGTTCACGCATAAAAACAATTGCACCTCAGTTTGATCCGCCAATATAATAAAAAAGGGTCGATTTGTGGATTGAAATAGGCTCGAAATGAGAATCATCTGTCAATAACTAAATCTGATAAAATAAATTCTAAACTGTCAAGTTTAGAAATCAAGGTAACCTATAGGGCTGAAGTTCGCGACATCTGAGTGTGACGGTTCAACACTAATTTTCACGAATTTTCAATTTCATCTATTTTTTTTTGTAAGATTGAAGTTTGGAATAATCTCAGATCATTTATCAATCTGCAGTTAGCAAACTAAACAAGACAGAAACTAGTATTAAAAAAGACTATTTGTGAGACCATATTAGAACGCCCAAGAAAGGATCCCAGATAAAATGAATGCCTAGTTTTTACTGTGAAGATTACATCTTATATTGGGATGTTACTATCCAGACTGATCATTACATCCGAGGTAATCGACCCAACATCGTGATGCGAGAGAAAAAAGGTGGAAGAGTCTACATCATCGACATTGCTTGCCCACTCAGCCGAAATTTGCAGGCAACCTATGCAACCAAGATCCATAAGTATAGCGAGCTAAGGCATGAAGTAAAGGCAATATGGAGGAATGTGGAACATGCATCTATTCATCCTATTGTGATTTCGGCTACAGGCAATGTGCACGCAAGATGCACTGCACATCTTGTACATTTAGGAGTCAGTAGGGTACTGGCGGCAGCTCAGAAGGCGGTTTTATTAAACACCTGTCGCATTTTAAGAAATTTTCTAGACCATCAGGAAGCAAGCGGCTAAGAACCTATGGCGTGATACGTGGTAGCTCTAAGAAAGCATCCAGAGGTGACTGTTGTCACCTCCATCACTCACGGCCGCTGTGTAAGGATAACAGCGGTAAAAACAAACTGCAAACGACACCGAAAAAGTTTAAACAAAAAATATAATAATCAACATTAAAGAAGTGCGAGTACATTTCAAAGTGTCGCAAAAATCATCAGTTAATGTTCAATGACGTGGTTCTGCCACAATCTGCAAATGAGACCGATTGTTACCACAGGACGAGAGGGAGAGAGTGACAGCGACAGTAGCGAGGATCAATCCGACGATGATCCCATAAGCGAATAAATGTATTTTACTTTTTTTGGTAGAAATAAAAGCCTACACTACATTATGATATAGAAATAGTTTGATTTCTTTATGCAAATACCCTATTTTCCATTGTAACGTGTTACACGTTATTTCAAATGTATTTGAAATATGTAACAACAAAATAATTTAACAAAGGATAGCAAGTCACCAGGGCCGTGCGATGTAGCGTAGCCTTGGCAAGCTGTTAGGCGGTATAAAACGACATGTTTGTGAAGGTAGTTACCTAAAATCAGGTTTAGAATTCTTTTTTCTAGTTTATTTTAGGTTTTGTGCGGATCGGAATGAACGCACTTCACTGTCTACGGCGCAGAGCGCGAGACCATGCGACTTTCATGAAGCTGGCAGGCACTTACTGCAACGCCTTTGGCAAGGCAGGCACTCGTCAATTAATTTCTAGTTCTTTAAACTAAATTATAAATTTTTGTTGTGCGCATTGCGATGAGGCGAGTTATGCACTTTTTTTACCTTTTTTGATTGACGTGCGATATTTCGCAACCGATGTGTGTGAAATTTCATCTGGATCTCTATGAGCAGAGTTATCGTTTTCAAAATGCAACTTAAAATTCTTTTTATAAACAAACGCAACCGATCTGAGCAGGCAGGCACGCGATTTCATATTGTAGATCAACAGGGCTGTTTTCTGTAATTTTTCCCAGCCGGGATGAAATCAGCCCGAGCATAGTGTTGCTGGCTCTTGGACTATTAGTTATTCAAGAGCATATAGTTTCATATGCAAACATACAATAGTTTTAGTGGTTGACCCTGTTGATGGAGTTTTACAAATAAAAATTAGTCAACGAAAGCGCTGAGCGCCTACAAGGAAGTGTTTCGCAGCCTATTAATACGTTAATTCAATTTTTAACAGTATCCCAGAACAAAATATTTTTTAATTTCAAAAACAAAATTTTGATAAAACAAAATTTGAAAAAAAATTATGTAAAAAAAAATTTTATGAAAAAAAATTTGTGGAAAAATGTTGGTAAAAATTTTTTTTAATTAAAAAAAGTAAAGAAAAATTATTGTTAAAAGAAAATTTTTAAAAATTACTCTTTGAAATGATTTTCCTTAAAAAAAACTTAATTAAGTCTTTGGAAGCGTCCCATCGCAAACTTTCCCTCCACTACTCCACCTACTTTCCCTTCCCCTCACTTCCCCTCTTCGGTCAAAAGTACGATGGACGGACGGACACCCGACCGAAACAACAAGAGTTTCAGCCCAGGGCTACGAAACCCTGAAAAGAAAAGATGTTGAAAAAAAAATGAATGTAATTGTTACTACAACCTGTTTTTATTTTTAAACATGTTTTAAAATTTACAAACATGGAAGGCATACAGCTTTTATATGAATTTTCTCTCGTTCCATTACAGAGCGTCCATCAATTACGTAAAGATTCTAGGGGGAAGGGGGTGGTGAGCGAAATCTTATGACCACGTTAAAGTTACATACACTTACCATAGAAAAAGCCTTTCCAAAAATAATAATCCTTACTTGAATAATGGACGCTTCCTTAGGTAATTAGGTAAATAGATAAATTAGGTCATTTTAACTATCCTCATAGAAATTTTTCAGTCATAATCTTTCGGCACATTTCCGATATCTGCAATTGAAGCTTTCCGTTTCATGCAAATAGTATAGGAAATTACTTATGAAATAAAAAAACAATAATTTTCTAAATAATATTGATCATCTATCCGAAATTTTGAACCGTTTGGAAAGCTTCGGAAGTTTTCCCTTTTTTTATCTTAAGTGCGGATCAGAGCAGTTGGTCAGCTCTATCAGGTGAACTAGACGCGATGGAGGTTCGAGGAGAACTTGGATTTTCTTGACTAGGTATGCTTGAATATTCTGGACAATTAATCCTTGAAGAAACTGAATTTGATGGTTGATTATCTTGTTCTGGTTCCGAAAAAACTTTTCTTCCAAGTCCAGTTTTTTCTGATAGTTCTGTAACCTCCTGCATTGGCTCCGAATCTCTGTACCCTCTTGTTGCTCGAGGTCTTGATGATAATTTAAATTCTGATGGTCTTGAAGGTGATCTTAATCCTGATACTGGTGATTGATTATCCTGTTCTGGTTCGGAACAAACTTGCCTGCCAGGTCCTGTTTTTTCTGATAATTCTGTAAGCTCCTGCATTGGTTCTGAATCTCTATGTCCTAATGGTGCTCTAATTCCTGATGTTAATGCAAATCCTGAAGGTCTTGATGTTGATCCATATCTTGTAAGAGTTGAAGCTCCTGATTGTCCTGGAATTTTGGATTTTTGTCTTACTCCAGATCGACTAACTCTAGATCCTTCATTAGCTACACTAGTCTGGCTTGACTGTGAACTCAGATCTGTAAGAATGCAACAGAAATTCATGAATTGTAAACTTTAAAAAATCTTTCGGGGAGGAGGCCAGTCAGTGATTTCAAGGAAAAGTTTCGTCGGTTAGACAAGGGATCAAGGGTGAAAAGGTTGGAGATCTCACATTTGTTTCAGCCGGTAAATGTGAGGGGTTAGAGTTCAACCAAAAATAAAATGTTTATAACCCTTATATGTGAAGTAAAATTTTACATGCCTATAGAGCGAACGCCAAATAGACGATTTCAGAGCAATGTGAAAAAAGCTGGGGGTGCAGGCGCAGTTCGCAATTTTTTTCCCTTCTTAAGAAATAAAATTTACGTCAGAGGGTAAAAATGATACTAGAACCAGTAGTGCCGCTGGATGGCAAGACCTCGAACTACGTATCGACTTGAGACAATTAAACCTAGTCTAATAGTGACAAATCTCAGCGAGGGGGGGG
>CAKNXH010060604.1:73695-89692 GCA_932178445.1 Andricus quercusramuli | reverse complement strand
CACCTCTGGATACTTTTTTAGAGCTACCAATCTTTGTAGAATTTAAGAGGAACAGTGTTGACGGACCAGATGGAATGATCCGAGGAGAACAGCCTTTTGCATCCGGTTCGCGATGAAATGAGCCTGACGCTGGCAAGCCGGAATCTTGTTGAGTTGGCTGATAAATGAAGCTTTCATACCTCCAAGACAGCCGAGTATGAGAAATATGAGATGGACTTTGTAGCCTTGGTACAGCCTACTCAGCTCGAAAAGAAGTGCTTGATATTTCGCCCGTTTTTCTCCCTCCCTTGCCGTGATATTACCATCGGCTGGTGTCGAAAATTCAATCACGTAAATGATCTTGTTCTTCAGATCTTGGAGGACAATGTCAGGCTTCGTAGCACTGATACGTTGAGTGATGGAGAATGAGAAATTCTAGTAGATCTTACACTGATCATTCTCCACAACTGACTCAAGTTCCCCCTGGGCGTATGGTAAGACGGGCAATAGATCAACTCCATAGAAATGCCTAAGATGGTAATGTAACACTTTTAGAGCTGCATTGTGTCTCTCTGTGTACGCGTAGCGTGCATATTTAGAGCATCCACTGAGAACATGTCCAAGTGTTTCTGGCTCTTGCTTGCACGCTCGGCGGTTAGTATCGCGTACAGGTAAATTCATTGTGCGCTCGCGGTAAACTAAGGTGTCTATGACGCCGTCTTGACAGGCGAAAAGAAATCCTTTGGTCTCCGATCTCAATCCAGCAGACTTGAGAAACATGTTAGACAGACCCATCGAGAGCTCTTCTCTACGTATGATGCCGTAGAACTTACCATGAAGGGGTTTCTCAGCATGTTCTCTTAGTAGGAGCGTATGTTCTGCTTCCTGTATACGACTTTTGAGCACCAGAGGTGTTAGTGATGCTAGGCCATGTGTAATGTCGCTGGAATTAAATGGGAGGTCAAGCTTAGCAAGCCTCTACCCCCTTCATCGCGAGGGAGATATATTCGAAGTACGGAAGATCTAGCATGAAGACTTCGTTGTATTTTCATCATCTTGCGTGTGCTTCGATCAAGTTGTTCTAACTCATCGACGTTCCATTTTACTGCACCAAACGTGTAGAGCAGTATATGAACGGCCAGCATATTGGTCGCCTGGATCTTATTATTTCCAGATAATTCGGAAGCCCAAATTTGTCTGAGAATTTGGCGATACCTTTTTCCAAGGGCCGTTTTCAAGTTATGCACATTTTGGGTTTCCGCTTGCGGTATTCCAAGATATGTATAGGTTTCTCCAATACCAAGATGTTGAATGGTATTTCCGCCTATGAGTTGAACATCCTGATCGTCACTAGATGATGTAGTTTCTAGTCTTCCTTGGTGTAGGTGGACGCAGGCACACTTGTCCAGTCCGAACCTCATGCCAATCGCTTTAGAATACCAATTTACCGCATCTACAAGGATGTTAAGGTCCTTTTTTTAAGGAAGCAAAGAGTGTAAGGTCGTCCATGTATAAAAGGTGGTTGACCTTATATTCTCTTCTGTTCGGCGGGCAACATAGGTATCCAGAGCTTTTGCCTCGGAGCACAATAGATAGAGGCAAGAGGGAGATGCAGAAAAGTATCGGACTTAGAGAGTCTCCTTGAAAGACCCCCCTTTCAAATATGGCAAAGCTTGTAGTCAGTTGTCTTTTGTCAGATGTTATGACAAATCTTGTCCGCCACAAGAGCATAAGCTATTTTATGCATCTCACTATTTTTGGATACACCTCCATGAACTCAAGGAGCTTAATAAGTAGCTCATGGTTCGTGTTATCGGATGCCTTACGGTAATCAATCCAAGCCATGGACAGACTGCGTCGATACCTGATTGAGTCCTGGGTAATACACCTGTCTATTAACAGGTTCTCCCTGCAACTTGCCAGCCCTCTCTTGCATCCACGTTGTTCGACTATTACACTCCATACCGGCTCGATAGATGTTAATATCCTCTCTTTGAGGATGCCAGTGAATAGCTTGTAGCTGGTGTTGAAACAAGCTATGGGCCTGTAGTTCTTTGGACTTGACAAATCTCCGGTCTTAGGGATCAATACCGTGCGTCCTCCCACTAGCCACTGCGGGACGGGTTGTTCTCCGTTTAAGAAAGTAGTAAATATACGAGCTAGATGTTGGTGCGTAGAAGTAAACTTCTTCCACCAAAAGTTGTTGATTTTATCTTGCCCTGGCGCTGAAAAGTTCTTAGTTCTAGCGATAACTTTCTTCACTTCTTCAGCAGTAATTAGTGGACACTCTTCCTCTGGACCTTGTAACCTTTGCCTTTGGCAAAAGTTACGAAAGAGTGATATATCAGAAGCGTCTTCATTTAGCTGATAAGTATCTCCATATACTTGCTCCCAGAAGACTTGAATCTCTTCTTGACTAGGCGGATTTTTAACTACACATGACGCTTCATTGAACAGACGGGAAGGATTAGTAGAAAAGGTGGAATTTTCCTGAATCCACTTGACTCGCCGTTTAAGGCGCTGTTTCGCTGTTGAAAGAGATCTTACGTTTGCGTCCAGTGCTGCTTGATGGTCGACAGTTTACACTTGTTCAGCGTGTGATTTGCTTTCCTCAAGTTTCGAGCAAGTGCCCTAACTTTTGGAGTGATCTTTTTATTTGATGTTATGTACCTAATCACGCACTGAACATTTAATGCATGCCGTCTCGCCGTTTCAATTTTGAACTGAAGCTGTGCAATACGCTCGCGTGTCGTACTCAGACGTACCGAAGTATCGTTACCTCTATCGTCGCTCAGCAGGGAGACCGCCTTCTCGTAAACTACACAGTTCAGATTCCAGAGATTAACATTTTCGGGGAGCAAATCGCGGAGCGCAGTATTAGCTTCAGCTAATTTGTCCATCCTGAGGAAGACTTTTTGGTGGATAGATCTCCTACTTCTCATGTTGGCATTATCGGCTATCTGCAAAGGTGGTCTTGCTAGAACGGCTGGAATGTTCGCTGGAGGCTGTTGCTCCTCTTCCTGTTGATAAAGAGCTTCATATCCGTTTTTTCGCAAGAAGGATACCTGATCTCTTAAATACTGAGGCGTTTCATGAGCATATTCCGGGTGCATATAAACCCAACGGTCATGTAACCTCTTCATGAATCCTCTCCGCGCCGGTGAGCTTCTTTGCCAACAGGTAAGAAGGTCCCTCCTGAGTTGGTCCGACCACTTAAATCGATGTTCTCGCGTTTGTCCGGGGTCATTGCCTGGTCGTCGCCTCGGTTCGTTCCTATTGCCACTCCCAACTGAACCATGGCCTCCATCCGAGAGAGGCCTATTGTGGGTGGCCCTGCGCGATACTTGTGTCGTAACCGCATAATTCGTTGCATTGGGGAGTTAGCCCAAAGCAACGCTGCTGACTGCAAGAGCCGGAGCTCTCGGGCGATGGGGTGGCCACATCCCTACGCCATAATAAATTAAAAATAAAAATAAATTATTATTTTTTATCTAATTATCATTATAACATATAATCTCCCTCGAAGGAGATACATTTAAAATATAATCGTAAAATTTTATTGAATCATAAATTGATTATATGAAATATTAAATAATTTCTATAGCGATCAGGAATTCATTTATTTCATTCTTTCATTATTATTATTTGGCACACTTATTAAATTTGGCAATTTCAATCAGGAACAAGAAAAATATTTTTTGAGGTTATAACCTCAAACAATATTTTTCTTGATGCTTTTACATTTCATAATCTCTTACTGAAAACCGTGCAAGTACATACAACAATATAACACACAAGTTCAGTATAATTTTGTATTTCGGTTTTACTTTTTTATTCCTGGAATACTAATATGAAGATGCAAATATTGTAAACATCGGAAGCACGGAACTACTCACTCCACGTGCTCCACGGCCTCAAGTATATATACTCGCCGCTCATTCTGGCCTTAATGCGCATGTACAATTTATAAGTATGCGCGCGAGATTTTAAACCGCGGAGTATTTGATAATATGCATTATAAAAGAAAATTGATTATTCCTCGAAATTTCATTTTTTTATCGCTTCACTCACTATTTACAATTGAACTCTTATTGTAAGTGAGATTTTCTCGACATATTGAAACACATTTTTCTATCATTGTTTAGTGATTACTCATTTTTATGAACAAAAATAGGTCACAAAAGATGACAAATAATACGATAGTACTATTTTACTTTGACATAACCATAACAGAAGTCTCAAATAAATGTTACAGAATTTTTATAAATGCGCACGTCACTCTGACACTTCGACGGAATGAAGGTCGCATACCGTGTTCCAAACATCGTGCAGAGCTAGTGCGGGCACAGTGCGGATTTACGTACGATCTGCAAATCGTGCAAGCATTTTGTCGCTATACCTGCAGACACATTACACTCCCATGTCATGCGGCTAACGTGCGCCGGCACGCACTGTTATCTGGGCTCGAGTAGCGCTCTGACTCCTATGAGAGGGAGAACGGGGACACCACTCTGAAATTCATTCATTATTCTGGACTGGTAGAGTTTATTTCGCCTGTCGGCACTAGAGCAGGGGTCATCAGCGAGGGGAAATTTCTCGAGTCCAGCTCCGTTAACACGTGTGGACCGCTCGCTGCGGCTCTCCCACCAAGAGTTTACACTCCACTCTAAGGGTTCGGGGTGATGGTAAATTCTATTGTATGACGTCAGAATTTACCACCACCCCGAACCCTTAGAGTGGAGTGTAAACTCTTGGTGGGAGAGCCGCAGCGAGCGGTCCACACGTGTTAACGGAGCTGGAAGCTGGACTCGAGAAATTTCCCCTCGCTGATGACCCCTGCACTAGAGGAAAGAAAAAGGACTGACGGGGACAAAAATTGTAAAATAAGAGCCTTTGAGGAAACTAAATAACACAAGGATGACAGGACGAAGCAGAGGAGGCAGAATCCTGCCAGGTAGGTGCCCAATCATTTCTTGTTCCTAAGTGTAACTTCGTTTCCAGTTCAACGTCGTGTGTCGAGTCACTAAACACACGCCGTTGAAATTTGTGAGTTGCTGACCTCGGTCAAGGTCAATAGTCGAGTCATTTTCCTTACTAGTAGAATCAGTGAAATTTCAAGTATTCCCGAAGGATTATATCAGGGTCCAATGACCGAATAAAGTCGTAATTGTCAGAGTGGTCACTTGGACCACTCTCTGATAAAAAGAGATCGCGCAGTAAAGATGGCGCGTACGCTTAACTCGCTTTAATTATTTTGCTGTATTCAAGTGTAATCCAATTCATGAACTCTGTTAGTTAATTATATCAGTAATTAATATCAAAATGTTGCTTTTTATCTGACTTCACCTCTCACTGCGTTCCCTCTTACTCCGCCACTCTGCTGGAGCTATCGGGCAAATGTACCATTTTTATTCGGAGATTGTAAGATAATGTTTGTGTATTTCTTTTGGTAGTTTTGATCAAGGAAAACTACCTGGCGCCCTTTAGGCATTTCTTGGACTCATTGTGAGTGAGTCAATGAGTGAATTGACTTAAACTGGAAACTAAATGAAACTTCATAAAAAGGGATTACATGAATAAAAATAATCGAACAATACAAAAAAAGGACAGTCGATGTGATTTTAAAGTGGTGGAATACACATTTTGTGAAAACGTGGTTTAGAATATTTATTTTTTTCTCTTGCAAAGTACAATAAAACTTTGAAGTTTTTACAAGTGAACAATATAGTAATTGTAATATCCTAAACATCTGTATACGTTAGAATTGTGAAACACATAATATAAATAATAATAATTAAAAAGAGCAGAAGAAATAAAGCTCTTGTGACATGTGCGTAAGTTAAATAATTAGCAATATTAATATTATGCCAAGAATATTATGCAATTCATGATTACAAAAAACGATTTTATAAAAAAATGAAAAATTTTGTAGATAAAAAGCGATACTCCCTTCACAAATAGAAGTGTAAATACTGAAGGAAAAACTGCTTAATTTAATTATTTTTGCGTGAAATAAAATTTTCTAATGGTAACCTGAACTAATCTGAACATTACAAAATTTTATTTTACGCAAAAGTGAATAAATTAAACACTTTTCCCTTCTGTATGCACACTTCTATTGGTAAAAGGAGTACCGTTTGATATCTGAGAAATACTCTATTCCAGAATTCTTTAATAAAACGAGGTGATTGAATTTTGAGTTTACAGTTTCAACCTAATGTCTTATTTTGTTAAATATTCCGGTAGCATTGAGATATTAAATAAATTAGGCGAAACATATTTTTATTTATTTCAATATTGACAGATGAATTTCAAATTTTTTAAACTGAAACTTATTTTCTAGATATTTTATATTTGAAGAAATTGAAAATCATATCTTCAGAATTTCTCAGAGATATAGTTGGAAATATATCGTCTTTCAGGTGCACGTAAACATTATTTCGCGCAAAGAGATTATCACAAATAACACTTCTTTCATCAAGATAAAAATTTTCTTTTCCAATAAATCCTAACCATTTCTTCAGAAGTTCGGCGTTCTTCAAAGGAAACCTACACAGAAAATGTTAGTGTTAAATTTAAATTGAATTTTGATAAATTTGAAAATTTAAAGTGAAGTTTTCAATTCTAAACTTTCCAAATTGAAAAAAATTCCGAATTTGAAGCATCAAAATTAAAGAAATGTTAAACTATAAATAAAAATGCTTAAATTTGTATGATTTTGGAAATCAAAAGTCAACTTTTCTATTTTAAATCTTCCAAGTTAGGAAATTTTGAACTTAAATCATCAAAGTCACAGACATTTTTAACTGTAAATTTTCAAAATTGAAAACACTTCAGTTCAGAAGATTTAGAATTTAAACTTCTGCATTTTGGAAAATTAAAATTGAAATGTCTTGAATTTTGGAAATGTATGGAATGACGGAACATTTTTTTGCAATTAATTTTCTACCAATAAGAACGAATTTCCAATCAGATATTCGAAAGTTCAACTAAAAGCGAGCAATTTTCAATTTAAAATAGAATAGTTGAATGTTCAGTTTAAAAAATTAATCTCCAGCTAAAATGATGAATCTTCAACTGGAATGGTACAATTTTGAATAAAAAAAATGATTTCTCAATCAAAAAAATGAATTTTCATTTTAAAAAAAAATGAATTTTCAATCAAACAAGTGTATTGCACATTCATTAAGTTTTTGTTTACTAATTTAAAATTTGGCTTACTTGCGATAGGATATCTCCGATTCACGTATTTTGACGTTATCGCAGCAGATGCATTTTAGATGAAAGTTTCCAAATTTTGTTGGCACACTTCCTGGTGCAAGTCTCGGTCGATTATTGGTGTTCTGCACGTAACAATCTTTCCTAAAATGATCTGAACACAATCTGCTATTTTTTGTACTTTCAAAATTTGCTCTGGGCCCATCTGATACAACCACGCTTCACATGCTTTCGGATCTGTTGGAAACCTGCAAACAATTGGTTAAAAAATAGACGAGTTGACTATATTTGATTCATCAGAAGAATATTTAGAAATATATAATATTAATATATGGAAAGATTACAGTGTAAACAAAACACAAATCTTACCTAAAACTTCATAATCTTGTAGGTCTTGTACTTACTTGTGAAAATACCTCAATCCACTGCATTTTTCAATTCTTTTCACAGTAAAAACAATATCTACTCATTCTCGACAATTTCATTAACATAAAATTATAATTAAAAATCTCAACATCCTCATCATAACATTAGTGACATAACCTATCTCACATATCCCGAATTGTCCCGATTGCCCTGGCGGACCGAACGAACGGAGCGGATACGCTACAGCGTATCCTTATAGTATCCACATCGTATCCTCTCCGTATCATGCAAGAAAAACTGATTAAAAAAGGAAGATGAACATTTCACTTATTGAAATTCGGATTCTACGTGAAATTTTGCGTTAGAAGGTCACGGAGTAATCGCAATAGTTTTTCTTGCAACATTAAGAACTTTCAAAAAATATAATACTTATCGATAACGTGGACTGAAGGCGACTTCAAACGCATCGTCGACGGAAAAAGCATATGAACTGCTACTGAATGACGATGCGTTTGAAGTCGCCTTCAGCGCACGTCATCGATGAGTATTATATTTATTAAAAGTTTTTAATGTTACAAGAAAAACTATTGCGATTACTCTGTGACCTTTTACCTCAAAATTTCACGTAGAATCCGAATTTCAACAAGTGAAATGTTAATCTTTCTTTTTTAATGAGTTTTTCTTGCATGATACGGAGAGGATACGATGTGGATACTATAAGGATACGCTGTAGCGTATCCGCTCCGTTCGTTCGGTCCGCCAGGGTGGTTCCGAATCAAAACATTAAAAGACATAAAAAACTGTATGACTTAAATGCATTCGACATTTTTTTTAAACAAAAAAGCACTTTCGAGCTATTACTTATTGTTAGCTCTATCGAACCATGAAAGGAAGATCCTCAAAGAAGCAACCACCGCCTAGGAAAACTCTTGTCAAAGGTACGGCGTGTCCCAGGAAAACGCAGAGTTGCATAACTTTTTTATGAATTAAAATAAAAAAAAAATAGAAATCGCTTTTAAGCTATTACCTAGCTCTATTGAATCGCGAAAGGAGCGCTTACAAGGAAGGAATCATTTTCAAAAGAAATCTTGGCAAAGAACGGTGTGTCCCATAAAACGCCGGATCTGACACAGACAAAGCCACATAACTTTTTGATTTTCAATCTAAAAAAAGAAGAAAGTACATTCAAAGTATTACTTAAACCTATCAAACAACGGAAGAAACATCCTAAAAGTATCAACTACCTCCTAGAAAACCACTTATTAACCCTTATTAAAATTACAGATAGGATCCGATAGAGACGGATAGGATTCGGGATTTCTTCGCATCTATCCGGATTTTTATACGGTATTTGTGTCTGGTCTTAAATCTGGTTCTATGCGGAACTTGGTCGTTGTATACAACTTTTTTATCTGGTTTTTTATCCGGTTGTATACGAAATATTTTCGGTGTCCAGTTAAGCCCTATACGGTTCTCATCGGATTCTATCCGAATACTTATACGGTTTTTGTGTCCGACTTTTAATACGGTTCTATACGGAACTTAGTCGGTGTATACAATTTTTTCTATCTGGTTTTTATGCAGTTATATGCGAAATATTTTCGGTGACCAGTAAAACCCTATACGGTTTTCATCTGATTCTATCCAGATACTTATACCGTATTTGTGCCTGGTTTTAAAGCTGGCTCTATGCAGGACTTGGTCGGTGTATACAATTTTTTTTATCCGGTTTTTTATTTGGTTGTGTACGAAATATTTTCGGTGTCCAGCCCTATTTTATTTGGCCTATCTGTTTCTTTATCCAGCTCTGTGCGAAATATTTCCGCTGAACATCTTGCCCTATGCGGCATTTTGTCGGGCTCTATCCGGATTATTATACGGTGTAATAAATTTGGATTATCTGGTTTTTTATCCGGCTCTATGCGGAATATTTCCGCGGTCCGTGTTGCCCTATTCATTACAGCAGCTGGGAACAGATAAATAAATTTGCAAAAAAAACTGTTTCATATAGGATGACCAATTTTAATCTATAATCCCAAATATCTTCTAAACTACCCCATCAACATAACAAACGGTTCATACAAAAGTTGACCAGGACATAGGGGGCCATTTAACTGTACCATTCATTTTGACCTTGTGGTCAATTTTTAAGGTCATGTCAGGGTCGAGGCGATTTTCCAAAATGGAAACCCCTATTTTTGACTGCAGATTTGAATAGAGCGGAAAATTTTACGTCAAAAATGTACAATGAAAATTTTGTTTTTGTGACCTTGAAGAGGTCAAAAAACAAGGTAAAGCAAACGTTTCAGATGCTTTAAAAAAGTCGATAAAATGTAAAAATGTGAACCACCTTGACCACCTTGTTAGCCACCATTTCAAGGTCAATTTTCAAGGTCATGTAGAGGTCAAGCCGATTTTTTAAAATAGAAATCCCTAGTTCAGACCGCGGACTCGTAAGGGACGGAAAATTTTACGTGAAAATTGGTATTTTGAAAAATCTTTCATTTTGGCCTGCAGAAGGTCATATCAAGGTCAACGTTGAAGGTTCCTTCAACAAGTACAAATAAGTTGCACAAATGTCGACGACCTTAACTAAATTTACCTTCAAGTGTATTTTCCAGGTTTATGCAGGTCAATGTCATTTTTTTAAATGAAAAAGTTGCGTCAAAAGAAAAAAGACGTCAAGCACCCCAAAGGGAAGAGAATTTACTACGTCCACGTTGTTGTTTCCGGGTAACGCTAATAGTAAAGTGAAGATGCTTTCATTTTTTGCAACTTTCTTATTCAAAAAAGTGACATTCACCTTCATAAACCTGGAAAATACACTTGAAGGTCAATTTAGTCAAGGTTGTCGAAATTTGTGCAACTTATCTTGTACTTGGTTAAGGCACTTTCAACGTTGAGATTGCCCAGAAAACCAGTAAATTAAAAAAAAAGCTTTCAAGCGCTTTTTAAATAATTTTCACGTACAATTTCCCGTTCTTCACGAGTCCAAAGTCTAAAATAGGAATTTCTATTTAAAAAAATCGTCTTGACCTTTAAATGACCTTCAAAATTGACCTCAAGGTCAAAACCAATGTTACAGTTAAATGGCCCCTATCTCCTGGTCAACTTTTGTATGAACCGTTTTTTATGTTGATGTGGTAGTTTAGAAGATATTCGTGATTATAGATTAAAATGGGTCACCCTGTATAATAACTGCACTTAATTTATTTTTCAAATTACGCAATTGTATGCACGGTTACTCACAAACATAATCGCACGCACAACGCTATGAAAAAACGAACCCACTGGGGATCCGAATCCTACCTAAATAACCTAAATCTAGATCGCAGACTCTAGCTAATTACGCTAATGTATCGTTTGGATTTTGTCGACAAAATCTCAGCCAAGCTTTTTCGCTGAAAAACCAGGGCTAACGGAGGAATATTTTTTCGTTTTATCAAATTTATATGAATAGGTGGATTTAAAAATGCGTAATAATAATATTTAAATTTAATTAATTTGAATTTAAATATTTAAATGTTTAATTTAAATATTCATTTAATTTTGATTTCTGTTCAAATTGTAAAGCTCCAAAATATAAACGATTTATTACTTTCAGATGCATTATAAGTAGAAAATATTTAAATTTTAGTACAATTTTCCAGCATGAAAAAATAATTTAATGATTATAGATATACGTCAAACCTCGTTTATCGGGACACTCATTTACCGTGATCTTCACTTATCGGGATCTTGCAATCTCGTTTATCGGGACATATTGTTCCCCTTCCAACCACCGCTACTTATACATAAGCACTTGAAGTAGGGTAAGGTGAGAGCGTGGTGGGAGTAGCGGGAATTTAAAATTCTTTTTGATCATTTGCGAACAAACCTGACATAACCCGTAAATAACAACACAGCAAGGTGTCATGGCAACCCGTCTTGATGCTGGGGGTAGTAGTGGGAAACCCCTCCGAATCCCGATAAACGAGGTGTTTACATTTCGAGGACGTCCCGATAAACGAGGTTTGACTGTACTAATCTTATATGGTAAAAATTTGGAAGCAGAGTATATTCTAAGAAAATTTTAGAACTACACGGATCCAGCCTAACTCGAAAGCTAAAAAAAAAAAAAAAAAAAAAGGTTCTCAATGACATTTTCATATTAAGAACTGCACTTCTTTTTTTAGAACTGCATTATTGTCTAGAACTGCACGTTAGAATATACTCTGTTTGGAAGTGAAAACAAAAGCAGCTACTACAAATAATTTATTTGATCATTTCAGTTAAAAAAATTGTTCCAGATAAAAAATAATTAAACCTGAAATTAATATTCTAACTTTAAGGCTTAACTTGAACATCAAATCGAAGGGTAGCTGAAATCAGAAGTCTTAAAAATGAAAAATTTCAAATAATAATCCTTTTATAAAATTCTGCTAAAAGCTAGTAATTATTTATACATTTCAAAATGCACATTATATAATATAATAAATATAGTATAATATTATAATAAATTAGTATAATAAATTACCAACATAGATAAGTGAAGTGAACGGTGCTTTTTTGTTAAATAATTTTTTTATTTTATTTCTGGAACAATATTTGAAGGGTTGCAGTATACAGAATTAGATAAGCAAAAAATCGAAATTTTCAGGAGAGCGAAATAACATTCTCTAAGATCGAAATCACCATTTAAAGTTAAAAAGAAAAGTTTACTCCAGAGCTGAAGTGTTTCTGAATTGAGGCCAAAAACGAATAATTAAAAAAGATTTCTAGTTCCGAGAAATAAAATGTGGAAGTTTACAATCTCGAAGTGACAGGAACCTCGAAATGAAACAAGCTCGGTTGATGATCACGATAAAGAGTGCAATTTTCAGTTTAAACTAAAAATAAAGTTTTGCTCCCGAGATATTGAGTTGTTAAATTGGGAGAAAATGAGTTATGCCTAGAAAAAGTCAACCAATTCCGAGTAAATCATTCAAGAATTTGGCGGTTCTGATTTCATGGGTTTTGAACATTGTTTTTAGATAGCGACTAAAAATGTATTTTTGAATTTTTTTAAATAATAAAAAATTGTTCCCGAAATATGGGGAGATTGAATAAGAATAAAAAAGTTTTCATAAAAAAAACTTATTCTGTTCCGGGAAAATAAAGATTTAATGTGGCGGCATTTCACTGTTGTGAAAGTTAAGAAAGTGGCTTTTGGTAGAAAATGAAGATTTAACATTTTATGTTGGAAGTTGATTACGGTATTTCGGTGCGAATAACGTGGCAACTAGCTTTATTTAAGCGTTTTTTTGTGACAAAAAAGTATATTATTGTTTTACAGTATTCAAAAACTTTTAGGAAGAGGAATATGGTCACAAAAAAGTTTCAGAAAAGATAAGAGGTTAGGCTTGTAAAAAAAAAGACAGCAGTTAGATGTACAGAGAGTCAAGTATACGGTTGCGAATTGCCAATTTTTTTATTACTACAATAAAAATGAGGATTCGAACAAATCCTTTAACAACATGTACTTGATTCTTTAATAATTTTTAATGTAAAAAGCTCATTTTTTCCAAAAACTTCGGTTATCTAGCTTTGTACTGCAACCCTTTATTTAAAAAACGTACAAACTATATCTTACAAAAAAACATATTGTCATATTTTAATTTTATGTTCTGTTTTTCATAAACCCCCAATGTTTTATTTAAATCTCTATAACTTTTGACTTAGTATTATAACTTTTGACATAGTTTCATTTTCATTTTAATAGCGCTTATTATCTTCTTTTGTAATCCACAAAAAAACATAAAAAAAAGGTGTAGTCGAGAATGGCGCGAACTCGCGAACTGATGGCGATACCGCAACGCTACTGCACTTACCCTGATTGCCCTGATATTGGTGGGAACTTTCTGGTACTGAGTCATATAAGGCTCATAGACTCAACGTTATTGGCTAATAACAGCTTCTGTAAGCGCGTCATATATTTGACACCCGTGCGGGGTTGCTGGTCCCCCATCGGGCGCCTCCCCAGGTTGCGGATAGGGGAACGCCTCCCAGATATGGGTGGTACCGGGGAAATCAAATACCCGGGGTGGACAAAAACCAGCTAGGGGAAGGAACCCCGAACAAGAAACCAGTTATGAGCGGGTACGACAAAAACACAATACCCCAAGGGAGTAGAAATCTCCCCGCCGGTTCCGATCGGGTGCAAGCCCCGGTGGCCGGTGCCGGTTCCATGGATTTTGGGGGGAACCAATCGTACATTGACAGGAGCGTATGCGAGGAGCTGGGTGGTCCTTTGGACGTGACGGAGGAGGTGGAAGCATCAGTAAATAAGATGGGCATCAAACAAATGGATGCCAAACTCACAGAGACGTATTATCTCTTTGATGAGTTACGAGGCACCATTAAAAAAATGATAAATTTCAGCAGCACGAAGAAGAATATGTGGCTTCCAATTAGGGAAGGGCTGCAACGAGCGGAGAGAATCATGAGGGAACTGCGCGATCACTCTTTGACGACCGAAGGTCTTCATAGGGACTTGATCGAAAATGTTGGTCGAACTGCCCGAACGAGAGCTATGACCCGAAAGGAGAAGGCGAAGAAGACAGATGAGAGCTGCACTCAGACTGATGGATATGTGGCAGCTCTCAACAACCAACCTGGGAAGCGTGAAAGGGAGCTTTCAACGAGTCCCGTTGGGGCAAATGTCATTAAACAGAGAGTGAAGAAACAGAGGACCCGCACTACCATCGTGGCTTCCTCGACACTGAAGGATGAGGAGGTGGAAGGGATCGCTTCTACACCTTCACCCACGAAGAAGAAGAAGCAACCGAAGAGGAGAGCACGACCCGAGGCGGTTCTCATCAAACCGGCCGAGGGTCTAAGCTATGCCGAGGTCCTCAAGGACCTCAAGCAGAAGGTGAAACCGGACGCCCTTGGTGTAAAAATCAGGGGTGTCAGGCAAACCAGAAACGGAGAGGTCCTTGTCGAGCTCGGACCTAGAGCGGAGGGCAGGGCCGAATTTTCGGCTGCCGTGAGGGAGGCTGTTGGGTTGTGGGGTACGGTGCGCGAGCTTGTACCCCGCACCGAGATCGAGGTCTTGGACCTCGATCCAACAAGTGAAGCGGAGGAAATCGAGGAGGCCGTCAGAAGCTACTTCGGCGACCAGGGTGTTGGAGAAGTGAAGGTCAGTCTCACGAAAAGACCCTTCAGGGGCAACCTGAAGTCTTTCGTGGAGCTGCCAGAGGAGTTGGCTGCGAGCCTGGTACGCACAGGACACCTGAAGGTAGGGTGGGTGTCCTGTCGTGTACATAAAAAGGCGGAAATTGTCCGGTGCTACCGCTGCCTGGGCTTCGGCCATATGGCAGCCGGTTGCGATGGCCCAGACCGCACGAAAGCATGTTGGAGATGCGGCAAGGAGGGCCATAGGGCTGCGGAGTGCGGAAGTGCGCCGCAGTGCTACCTCTGCGTCGCAAAGGGGGAGAAATCCCGGACGGATCATCTGTCCGGGACTATGAGGTGTTGGTCGTTCCGAGAGGCAGCCTCATCGAGGAGACCTCGAGGACGACCAAGTTAAAGAATCGCACCCAACCAAGATGTTCGAAGGCCGACGAGCCCATTGTGCGGTACAACTGCACTGCTGAGGACGATGCGTGCATCTTGGTTGGGTGCGCAAAGTTGAAATGCCAAGCTGGCCTAGTATGATGGAAGTCGAAGCACGACTTAGTGGCCCTACCCCCACGTCCTTGAAGTAATGCGAAAGCGGTTCCGAGGACATGGGTTGGCGGGAAAGGAGTTAAGGTTTAGTGGGTAGTGCCGTTTGGTAAGTCCCACACTCACCTTCGTTCCTTGTGGACTGCGCGCCCGTGTGTGCATCTCACGTGTATGTATATTAAGTATATATGCGTGGGATGCATATATTGGGCTCGCGGTTCCCAAAGTTCGGATGTGGTTGGTGCATGAGCATTTGCCGTTTTTACTTCTTTAACAAAAAAAAAATATATATATATATTTGACATTGCACGACGCATCTTATTTTTTCTCCGTGAAATGTAAGTTCCGACATATTTTCAGATAGGGCCACATAAGATTTCGTCAGGCAAATAATTCAGTTTGGAAGCCGGATAGAGCCAGATAGGCAATCGTCTTCGGATTTAAACGAAAAGTCTTTTAATGTAAGTTCCGACATAGTTCCTGATAGTGTCGCATGAGATTCCGTCGGGCAAATAATTCCATTTTCTATTTCCGATGTTCGCTTTAAAGCCGGATAGATCCAAATAGGAAACTGTTGATAGACTGGAACGAAAACAGTTTTCTAATGTTAGTTCCGAGATAGTTCCAGATAGGGCCGCATAAGATTCCGCCAGGCAAATAATTCAGTTTTCTGTTTTCGGACTTAAACGAAAACAGTCTCATAACGTAAGTTCCGACATAGTTCCAGATAGGGCCGCATAAGATTCCG
>CAKNXH010060604.1:52261-73685 GCA_932178445.1 Andricus quercusramuli | reverse complement strand
TCCAGATAGGACCGCATAAGATTCCGTCGGGCAAATAATTCAGTTTTGTGTTTCCGATGTTCGCATAAAAGCCGGATGGATCCAGATAGAAACCCGTTTTTAGACTAAAACGAAAAGTCTTCTAATGTAAGTTCCGACATAGTTCCTGATAGGGCCGCATAAGATTTCGTCGGGCAAATAATTCCATTTTCTATTTCCGATGTTCGCTTCAAAGCCGGATATATCCAAATATAAAACTGTTGTTAGATTTGAACGAAAACAGTTTTCTAATGTAAGTTCCGACATAGTTCCAGATAGGGCCGCATAAGATTCCGTCGGGCAAATAATTCAGTCTTCTGTTTCCGATGTTCGCTTCAAAGCCGTATAGATGCAGATAGAAAACGGTTGCTGGACGTAGATGAAAAGAGTCTTCTAACTTCAGTTCCGACAAAGTTCCGGATAAGACCAGATAAAATGCTATTTTCATACGTCATCCGGATTAAAATCAGAATAGAGTCGCTACTTTTCCGTTTAAGATTTTACGAACCGAAATAGATCCAGATGGAGACGGAATAAAACCCGACGTGGGCTATCCGCACCTTTATCCGGTTTTGTATCTGACCGAATTCCGGACAGAGCCGGATAAGACTTCGCCGCGAAAATAATTTAAGTTTCTTATTCGGGTGTCCACTTAAATGCCGGATAGCGTCGGATAGAACCTAAATTAATTTTCGACCAAATTCCAGATAGGGCCGTATAAAATGCCATTTTTGACTTAGTTAAATATAATTTTTTTTGTGATGCCGAATACAATCCAGATAAAGCCGCTCTGCTTCCGCGCACGATATTACGAACTGTGTAAGGACCAGATAGGGGCGCTCTAGATTCCGAAATGAGCTATCCGGAGCCTTATCCGGTTTTGTGTCCGTCTCTATCGGATCCTATCTGTCATTTTTAGGAGGGAATGGTGCGACGCGTCCCCAAAAATGAAAATATGGACATACAAAAAGCACTTTGAACTATGACTTATTAGCTTTATTGGATTGTGAAAAGAACAAACAAAAATATGTAATTCCTTTATAAAATAAAATACCAAACATGGATTTTAACCCACTTCTAAATCGAAGTGGACCATACATTTTCAACAAAGACATGAGTTAGGTAAAAACAATAGTTTAGGCGAAGAAAACGCATTTCAGAAATTTGGCACTTACGCCCTTATGCCCCGGGACCTTTAAGATGTTTAAAAATGTTACTAATATTTTTTTGATAACAATTTGAGTGTAGCAAAAAAATGTTGTCTAATACATTTGACTATACACTTTAAGGACTTAATAAGTAAAATTATATAAGAATTTGTTTTGCACCAATGAGAATTCATTACAGCTGCGGCGTAATAGAGAAAACCATATCATTATTTAACAAATTTATAACGTTTGAAGTATTAGTCACAGAGTTTCCGATGAAAGCTCATTTCTAAGCTTAGGTTATTCCCTCGAAATCATTTCCCGACAAATTTTTCTATATTTATTCACTGAAAGACACAATTCACAGAAAAATCTTGAAAAATGTATCATTTTTACGTTTTTTGTTAATAACGAAAATTCCTACACTTACAGAACAACATTGAATGGGTACTTTCAAGATTTAATCAGGATCTCCTTATGTACGATAATCAAAACAATCTGCTACTAGCCATTTGTTCTAGCAAAAATCCTAATTTGTCAACTAAGAATGACGAAAAACTTCCATACTGGATAATAAGAGTTTATAAAATTGTGATGACGACAACTGGATAAAGACAAAAAATAAACTTATTTTTTTGACTACATGATAGAAGACTCGACCAAAATAATATTAGTCGTATGTGGGCAATATTAACAATGTTTCAATAAGGTAAATGTATGCTAGAAAAAAAAGTTTTCTGTTTTTATCGTAGGAAAAACAAAATTGTACTCTATGAGGTTGTTTGTAAAAAGTTGGGTGGTCACAATATGGATATCAAGGCAAATGGTTTTTATCTAGCTGTCTTTCTCATGTCTTCATTTTTTTACTGGAAGGCACCTTTTAAAGAAGAACAAACTTTTGTGAAAGGAAAAAATATTTCAATCATTTTCAATAGATAACTAATTATATATCTTAATGTTATTAATATTATTACGCTTACCGATGAAAGTCAACAAAATCACAAAATCAAGGAGCACGAACTCAAAAGTGACCCTCATTTTGTCCACATAAAACGAGCTGATACTATTATAACTTCTTTTAAGTAGCAGTTGAGATTTATTCAAGTCAAATTTCCAGTGATATATATAAATGAAATCCACTATCTCGCTATTCAATTTAAAACATTGCATATACTTGGAAAGAATTTGAAGAAGTAATTTATATTCCTCGAAAATTGATAATACCAAAGATTGCTAAATGTAATTTATTGTCTTGAAAACATCAAAGCTTGTTAAATTTTATTGGATTTTCTACGTTACAGTACTGTGAATCATATTAAATTTTTTTTTATTACACGAAAAACAAGGTCAATCCGGACCATTTATCATTCATCTTGTTTAAAAACAAAGTTTTTGGTCTTTTATCTCATTCGCACACATTATGAATCAATGTCATGAGAAGAGTCGGTTCTTACATTTAAGCCATAAAACAAACTAAATGGTACATTTAGAGGCTTTTTCGTGTAAATCCTTGGCGTATATTTTCATAATATTGTTGAAGGTTGAAGACCTCTAAGACCAGACACCCCCTCCACTTTTCTTTCACTTGCTCGCTACTCGTTCCACAATGGTGACAGTCATCTCGCCCTTGCGATTACACTCTTCATTTCCTTATCTCACCTAGGTTTTGGGATTAACACATTAGAATGTTTCAAAAATCATATTCTTGTAACAAAGGATCTTGAAATGAAAACACAACATCGTACATTTTTATTTTGGTTACATTTCTTGAATAAAATAGTTTAATAAGAAAAATAGGACGCATATAATAATGAACATATATATATGTATTCCATAGTACAAAAATGTAGCCAATTTGTTGATTTTTTTACATAGAAGCAACTGGACATTCCTTTTGATTCGGGATCCTTTATCAGATACTCTAGAGATCCTCAAGGTAGAGTTGAGACAGGGGTACTCCAATTCTGATTGGTACCGCTATATCGGACTAGTTGACCTTTTATGAATTTTGATTGGCTTGAGTTGGCGCAATTTTCAAATCACAATTTTATCTGCAGGAGGATCTTACAGAATAGAAACAACAATCATCTCACAAACATTATAAATTATTAGGGAGGTTAGTTATTAAGGTTAGGGAAGAATAATACTTACTTTGAAACACATATGATACTTCAAAATCTTTATTAAAAGAAGCATTAATAAAAGATAAAACTGTTCAAACTCTTCGCTCCCCATGAAAATATCAAAGTTTCGGTACACCGGCGATTATTGGAAGGGGAAACGTGTCTCAACTCTCCCCAACTCTCCCTAGAGGATCTCTAGGATACTATAATATCTTCAAACTGAAAGCTAACTAGAATCGTTCGGATATTGCATTGTTTCAATTGATTCAACTTTACTCTTATTAGAAAACAAGTGAAACTGTTCTGTAAAAATATTTTCATCACGCATGCAGGGAATGTGCCATATTTCACATCTGTTTTCCGTGCGCATTGTGGCATATTGCGCATGCCGTGCGAATAGCGTGCGTTCTACAATGATCGCACGCTGCTCCGTGTTTTAGAAGAAATATCGCACGCTCCACCGTGTTTTAGTAAGAAAAATCACACGCTTCGCCGTGTTTTCATGAAACCAACGCAACTAACCTTCTACTAACTTCAACGTTATCATCTTCAAAATGTCAACAACAGTTTGTTTTGTGTCGTGGATGCAAGAAGCAAGTAGAAGAAAATGGCAAATAATATTGATATATGATTAATATGAATATTCATATTGATTATATGTAATCATAATAAAAAAAAACCTATTAGATCTAAATATTATACTTAAATATGCCCACAGCAGATTTCAGGTTAGGTGCGTTTGTTTCGTGAAAACACGGCCAATTCTCCATCAGCGCCTGAAATTATCTTTTTCATTGGGGTGTTTTTCCTCTCAGGGGGCTCCGCCCCCCGAACCCCCTGCCCCCCCCACCACCACCAACCCCCTCCCCCACAGACGATATTCCGTACTCGCTTCGCTCGTGCGGATAAAATACAAAGAATGCATATACCTCACATTCGTGATGAAAAATAGTGTGTGCAACTCGTGTGGTACAGTTGCATATTCCGCCACTTGGGCGCTCATGCGCTCGTGCGCCAACGGCGCCCGCGTGCGTAATATGCAACTATACCCCACTCGTTACACAACCCTGCAAAAAACGTCGTATTGAAAAGTATTAAAATGTATTGACATTTTGAATGCGATTCAATTCTGTTTTCTGTTCCGTAAAAAAGATTTTAAAAGTATTAGTTCGTACTGGTTCGCATTACACTTCATCACGCTGAATGCGAAACGACAGTGTTGATGATTCGCATTACAAAGTATTGGTTCGCATTAAACTTCAAGACGCCGAATGCGAGATCTAAATATTAAGAAATTATAAGAAAATCAAGCGGTTCCTGTTTATTGTAAAACTTTTTTTAAATAATGTAAAATAAATATATAAAAATTAATAAATAAATAACCACTTTATAAAATATGGAATAAAATTTTAATCCGCTGTTACGCATTCAAAAGTATTCCAATAACTTTTGGAATTTGCAAAATTTAAACCAATGCGACATTTCGCATTAAAAAGTTTTCAATTCACGCACAACATTCTTCTCATTCAATCGCATTTAAAATCATTAAAGCCCTTCTAGAAAAAAATTATTGGACCCGATTGAGACCGATTAACAGGTGAATCGTTTTGAATTGGTATTGATATGGACAAAATTTTGTTCATCGTTCTCAATCGTTTTCAATCGGGACAAGCATTTGAATCGTTCTCAATCGGGTAAGTGCATAGAGACGTCGATCGGAAACCTAACCCTAAAGACCGACTAAAAACGCGTGCAGTTGGCAATATAATTTGGTGTTTTTTGAACCTGGATTTAGTGATCTTTTGAATTTTTTGAGTCTTTCACGTGGAGGGTCTTCGGATTTGTTCAGGTAAAAGTATTGGTGGTCTTAGGGGGCTGTTAAATATTATTATGGGGTTGGAAATGTAGTTTTTGGTTTTCTGAAGGTGACTTGGATGATTATTTCAATTTTTCAAATATTTTTTTAGTGCTTTACGTGGAGACATTTAGGATTTATCGAATTAAAAGTGGGAGGGGTGGTCTTAGGGGTTTTTTGAATATTATAATGGGGTTGGAAATATAGTTCGAAGTTTTCTGAAGGTAACTTGTGTGACTATTTAAAATTTTGAAATTTGTTGAGTGTTTTACGTGGATACTCTTAGGATTTATTAAGGCAAAAGTGAAAGGGGTGGTCTTAGGGGGTTGTTGAATATTATCATAGGGTTGAGAATATAACTTGTAGTTTTCTGAAGTTGACTGGGGTAATTATTAAAATTTTTTTAATTATTTGAGTGTTTTACGTAGAGGCTTTTGGGATTTGCTAAGGTAAAAGTAGTAGTGGTGGTCTTAGGGGGTTGTTGAATATTATCATGGGTTTGTAAATATAATTTTTGGTTTTCTGAAGATGACTTGGATGATTATTTCAAATTTTTTTATATTTTTTTATTGTTTTACGTGAAGACATTTAGGATTCATCGGATTAAAAGTGGGAGGGGTGGCCTTAGGGGGTTATTGAATATTATAATGGGGTCGGAAATATAAGTTGGGGTTTTATAAAGGTGATTTGGGTGAGTATTTCAAATTTTTAAATATTTTTTTATTATTTTACGTCAAGACATCTAGGATTTATCGAATTAAAAGTGGAAGGGGTGGTCTTAGGGGGTTATTGAATATTATAATGGGGTTGGAAATATAGTTCGAATTTTTCTGAAGGTAACTTGTGTGATTATTTAAAATTTTGAAATTCATTGAGTGTTTTACGTGGATGCTCTTCGGATTTATTAAGGCAAAAGTGGAAGTGGTGGTGTTACGGGGTTTTTCAATATTATCATAGGGTGGAGAATATAACTTGTGGGTTTCTGAAGTTGATTGGGGTAATTATTTAAAAAAATTTAATTATTTGAGTTTTTTACGTAGAGGCTTTTGGAATTTGCTAAGGTAAAAGTAGTAGTGGTGGTCTTAGGGGGTTGTTTAATATTATCATGGGGTTGGAAATATAAGTTGGTGTTTTCTGAAGGTGATTTGGGTGATTATTTCAAAATTTTTAATTTTTTGAGTGTTTTCTGTAGAAGGTCTTCGGATTTGTTCAGGTAAAGGTGGTAGAACTGGTCTTAGGGGTTTTTTAAAATTATTATTACGGGGTGGGAAATATGACTTGGGATGTTCTGTGCTACAGAAATATTTGGCAAGCAGCTACCGCACGTTAGTTCTCTTCTTAAGAATTAAAAAAATTGAAAAAAGGGAGGTGGATACCCGGGTACCCCGTTACACCGATGAAGGGGTTTTTTATATAATTTGCAACCTAAATTTCAAAATGAGAATAAAATAATATTGTTAATTTATTTGAAAAATAACTTCTAATAACCTGTTTAATTATTATACTTAGGTATCAAAAAAAAAATAAATAAGCCGCAACCAGATTAAACAAATTAACATGTTAATGAGAAATAATATGATAATCTAATGAAAATTACTACAAAATAAGTTATTTCAAAATATGTTGATGGCTGCTCCTTGATCGCGAGGGAATTATTCAACAATTTTACATCTTTTTAAAAGTTATCGTTTACAGAGATGTAAAAAAAGTGAATACACATTTTCAAATAATTCGCGCGAGATCAATGTGCTGCCACCAACATAATGGCAGATTTACTTTATCTCGAGTCCCGATTGAGAACGATAGGCAACGATAGCCGGCCTCAATCGTTCCGAATCGGTGCGACCCGATTAAGAAACACAATTGGGAACGATTGAAATTTTTGTTCAATCGTTCGCAATCGGATCCAATAATTTTTTTGTAGAAGGGAGCTAATGCGAACTCTCGCATTGAAAAGTTTTCAGTCGATAAAAAATTTCGACTCATTCTATCGCATTCAAAAGTATTTAAGCATATGTGAACTTTCGCATTGAAAAGTTTTTACTTCACTCAAAAAATGAGACTCATTCTTTCGCTTTCAAAAGGATTCAAAGTAATGCGAACTCTCGATTTAAAAAGTTTTCATTTCGCTCTGAAATTTTCCCTCATTCGGTCGCATTAGAAAGCATTAAAACGAATGTGAAGTCTCGCTTAAAAAAGCATTGCGTGCAAAAATTTTTATCTTTCGTATTCAAACGCATTCAGGAATTTAATGTTATATAAGAAGTATCGCATTTAAACGTTTTCGGCTGACCTTCAATGCGAAATAGACACATAACAGACTTCACGGAAACAAATCGTCAATGCGAAACAATACTTTTGAATTATACGTTTCTTGCAGGGAATGTACTTTTTCAAAACGGAACGTAATCTGAAAGGATATCCCAGTTTTTGTCATGAACTCCTTTTTATCGGCATATCAAGCTGAATGAAGTTCACGCGCATGCCAGTTGAAACGCAGTTCAACACAAGTATTATATATGCTGTGGGCAAAGCCCGGAGTGCGGACAAACCTAGGATTGACCGGTCGTTTCGCAGATTGCCCGAGCGGTGTCGGGCAATGTACGAAACACTGTTTCACTTCGGGCTTTGCCCGAGGCGTCCTTGGTCAATCTGCGGAGTGCCCCTGTCGCAATGGGCAATCTACGAAATGACAAAACTATTTTGGATTTGTATGTATTTTGCTCATTCTTATGCCGATTTAACATTCTTAACAAGATTCGATCTGTTAAATTAGGTATAATTTTCATTCATTTTATACAAGTAATATTTAAAATGAATTAAAATTATAATAAAAAAAATAATTAATAAATTTCATGCGAACCATTAAGCAGATTAAAAAAAAGGTTTGAAATATTACTAATGGACAATTTGAATATTCCCCATGACTTTTTAAACAATTTTCAATTGTTTAAACAAATGTAACTTATTTGAACGATTATTTATTCCCAAAAAATGTAAAAAATAATCGTATTTTCTGATTGAAATGTAATAGTTTGTCATTGTTTGGAGAAGTATTTTTTTTTAAACATTATGTAATTATTTAAACAATGACTTATAGTTTATTCTCAAAATTTCTAAAAATTGACACAGAGATGTCCAGTTTTTTCTCAAATTGGTATCCTATGCTACTTTTTGTTGAATAATTATATAGTTTTGATACATTTCTTTTCATTTTTAGTAAATTTCGATTTTTTTAAACAATTTTGATTTGCTTTAGCAGTTTTTCTCCAAAACTTAAAAAAAAAATAAAATAAAATAAAAATCATTATTTTTTTCACTGTATAGTATATAGGAAGAATATATTAACCATTTTTCAATTGTTTAAACGAATAAAATTTGTTTAAACAATTGCTTTTCCAAAAATATTGTTGAAATCGTATTTTCTGAATTAAACATAATATTGAATGATTTCGAGGAGTAATAAATTCTGCTTAAAACTTTATGTTATTGTTTATACAATTAATTGTTGTTTTTTCTCTTCAAATTTCCTTCAAATTGAGTATGGATGGTTTACATCTTCTTTCGCGCATTATTAAATAAATCATGAAAGTCATAATAAAATTTAAATTATAAAAGTGTATTTATCATTGCTTTCTTCATATTTTTACAATCTTTCTCATAATTATATTATAGAAAAGCACATTCACTAATGCAAATTATGATTCAAGTTTCAACAGATTGCTTTTTTACATTTTGATACTCGTTATAAATATTAAAAATGTATATTAAAATGTATTTATGAAAATAATTCCATGTTTAATATTTTATATTATTGATCCACATTTTTTAATAGAAAACTGCTTGAACGAATAAAAATTGTTTGAACAATAAGACGACGTTTTTAACAGAATTTACTGCTCCTCGAAATCATTCAATATTATGTTTAATTCAGATAATACGATTTAAAAAATATTTTTGGAAGAACAATTGTTCAAACAAATTATATTTGTTCAAACAATTAAAAAATGGTAAATATATTCTTTCTATACACTATAAAGTCAGAAAAATAATTATATATATATATTTTTTTTTCAATTTATCGAAAAAAAACTGCTTGAGCAAATCAAAATTGTTTTAACAAATAGAAGATTATTAAAAATTAAAAGATATGTATCAAAATTATATAATTATTTAACAAAAAGTAGCATAGGATACCAATTTGAGAAAAAACTGGACATCTCTGAGTCAATTTTTAGAAATGTTGAGAACAAACAATAAATAATTGTTTAAATAATTACATAATGTTTTTCAAAAGAATCAATACTCCAAACAATGACAAATCATCACATTTAAATCAGAAAATACGATTATTTTTTACATTTTTTGGGAATAAATAATTGTTTAAATAAGCTACATTTGTTTAAACAATTAAAAATTGTTTAAAAAGTCTTGAAAATATTCAAATTGTCCATTATTAATCATTTGTATGAAAAGTTGACGGGAATTGCTAAAAAGTGACAATAATACGTAAAAATGTAGTTTTTTTATTTTTGGGGTTATTTGCATATTTTTGTATTTAAATCAACAAAAGGTAATATTCGTTATTTTGATTCAATTTTAATTTACAGAATTTTATTATATTTCTTGAAAAGTTCTCCACAATTGTATTCGTTACGTTTTTATGGAAATTATTAAATTTAAAAATAATACGGAATTGTGAAGACTCTTTCTTGATTTCTTGAAGCAGAAGTAAAAACCCATGTACGAATCAATATTGTAAGATAAGAGTGAAAATTTGAATAATAAAGTTCACATATATTGGAATAATATTTCAAACCTTTTTTTTTTTAATCTGCTTAAGGGTTCGCATGAAATTTATTAATTATTATTTTGTTATATATAATTTTAATTCATTTAAACTTTATTTGAATAAAATGAATGAAAATTATACCCAATTTTTTTCACTACATATAATTTTTCCGCCGGGTTATATACTATAATAGATTTATAACAGGTCGAATCTTGTTAAGAAAGTTAAATCTGTATCAGGATGAGTAAAATACATACAGATCAAAAATAGTTTTGCCATTCCGTACATTACCCATTGCGACAGGGACACTCCGCAGATTGGCCAAGGACGCCTCGGGCAAAGCCCAAAGTGAAGCAGTGTTTCGTACATTGCCCGACACCGCTCGGGCAATCTGCGAAACGGCCGGTCAATCCTAGGTTTGCCCGCACTCCGGGCTTTGCCCACAACATATACACATAAACTTGGACCCGGAGACAATGATTTCATCGCATCAAAATAGTCGGGATCGGAAATATCTGTCTTCTTCAGTATTCCCTCCGAGATTATACTGATGTTGAGTATATTTATTGCAGCGCTGATGTCTCGCTCCCATGTATAGTACGACATTTTGGGCAGAAGACGTACCGATGGCGGTTTTACAAGAAGATACTGCACTTTTCAACGCATTTACTGCACATTTCAGTGGTGCACTGAGAAACCCTTGTTTGTATTTCTTGTTAAAAATCACACTAGATTTCACTATCTGAACTTTGCAATGAGAGGCAAAAAGCAAATTTTAATAATATTTACTAACCTCAATAGTAACTCGTAGCTACTTAAAGAATTATAAAATATATTGGAATAAAAGTTAAAACTATTGCATTTATTGTAAAAGACATTTGAAGTATTTATTAACCTCTGTAGTAAAACTGCAAGTCTGCACTCTTTACTAATTTTGGTAGGAGAAAATAGTAAATTTGTTGGATTAATATCTGTAGAAGATAACAGTATTTACAAAGTGCTGTAGTAAAACGATGCGCAGGGACCGTGCGCACCGAATTACTAACTGGTTAGCAAAATATGCTACAGTAGGAATAGTAAAAAAAATAAATACGTGTTGCTAACTTTCACACAAGCCTACCTACCCACATGTTCTACATTTAACGCATAATTCACATTTATTTAAATTAAGAATTGACAACATTAGAAATTACATATATGTATACATTCTTAAAAGATTGTATTATATTATAAAGCTGAAACAGAAAAATCGGGTTAGAAGAAAACGAAGGCTGGCGGGAATCGAACACGCGTCTCCGGGACAGCAGTCGGGCGATGATCCATCTACCTATAAGACATTTTGTGACTCAGAATGAAAACTTTCATATGACCTAAATGATAGAAAGTTTATTGGTTCTAATTCATTTAATCCTTAATTGATTAGTATTCATGATATTTTTATAATTTTAAACAACAAAATTTTTAATGTAATTAAAATAAGTAAATTTTTTTTTTTAATTACGTTTTTTTGCGGATTTTGCATCGAAACATAAATTAGATGTCATTTTCGCAACCTAAAAATATGATCGGCGATCGACACACGTCGGATGCACTCGGCCGCGCTCGGTCCAAGGCTCGATACTTTCTACTAAATCAGTAATATTTGGGACCAAATTTAATAATTGGTATTAACCTTTGTTACAAAAAGTAGGAAATGTCCATAATACACATCTTGTTCCTACAGACAATAGTAATTTCTTCTACATATATAGTATATTTTGTTATTTAAAATACTTATTACTTTTATTCTTTTTGTACAATTTATTAATTTTTCTTCTAATTTTTCCTACATCGGATTTTACTACAGAAAATAGTAAGGATTGCTATTACCAAATAAGAAATCTTCTTATAAAAATAGTATAACTTATTATTTATGTATTAAAATGTCGAAATTTAAGCATTTTGCCCCCATTTGCTATACGTTTTAGTAATTTTTCTAACCTAAAGTTTCTCAGTGTGCAGTGTTCTTCAACATACACGACATTTAATTTTCTAGTTCTGTGAGCTCTTGAACGCTCGACATCGCCACTTATGTAGTTGACCAGCTCGACGATTTCTCACTGAATATACATATATTTTTCCCAATTGAGCCGAGCCACATATCTCTTTTCGCACAACGGCTGTTTGAAGAAAAAATTAGCCAGTCGATACCTCGTTACTGTTGTGAAATACTGAAATTGGAGGCCGATTGTGTGTTTATGTTCTTGAACTCTTCAGTGTCGAACTTTTCGCCCTCCTTGATGGGTTTCTCCACTCTCTCGTAGACAATCTTTTAACACTTCTGGTGGAGCGTCTGCCAACGAAAAGAGAAGACTCTCACGTAAAAGGGTTTGTCCTTGGTTTTATCGTCATCGGAGGGAATTGGATCACCAGTTCGTTTAACGCCAGCAACCACTGCTTTTTTAAATGGATAAAAATCATAAAACGTCTTGTATGTCACCCCAACCGGCTCACAGTGGGCTAAAGTGAAAAAATCCGTAACAAAATCGTAGAACTTTTGATAGCAATCACTCGAAGGGATGAATGTTTTTGGGATTTACAGACGGTCACATAAGAGCGTAATAATAGAGGGAAGTATTGTCCTTGATACATCGTGAAAAAGAATCAGCTACCTGTTATATTTAGTCAGATTCTGGTAGTATAAAAAAGAATCAAAATGAGCGCCGCTTACGCTTCTCGCTCCGAAGCGGTTTTTTTTTTGTGTTTGCACCCAAAATGACTCAAGCGGCTGCTGCGAAATACATGCGAAAGTCGAAGAAGTTCGTTAGCTATCGGGTGAATCGTTACAAAGAAGTTAAAAATGTCGATGACTATCAAAATCGTGGCTCTGTTTGCACAGTGTAAATAAAAGCTGAGAAAATGATTTTGTCCCTGTTTTCGAAGAATCCGTCATTGTCTTTGCGTGAAGGTGCGCGGAAATGGTCTCGAAAAGGTTTGAAAATATCGTACAAAACGATTCGTAGACATTTGCTTGCGAATAACTTGAAATTTCGAAGCACTTCGCTAAAGTCAATGCTGAGTGAAAAACATGCCCAAAAGCATCTCGACTGGGTGAAAATCCTGTGGAAGGAGAAAAGTGGTGTCGTCACTTCAGATTGGCCATCTCAGTCGCCCGATACTAATCCCATAGAAAACTTTCGGGCCCAAATCAAAATGAAGCTTAGAAAAAACCGGCCGTGAAATTTGCAGCAGCTTATCCGACGAATTCACAAAATTTGGAGGTCGTTTCCTAGAGAATACGCGGAAAATCTCATAGAAAGTATGCCTCAAAGATGCCAGGCCATTATTGATCCTGGCGGGGGTTGCTCCTGTTATTAATGTATTTGCATCACAATATTTGCAAAAAATTTCGTAATAAATATCTTTGTTCCTTCACAACAGTGACTACGCTCTTATGTGACCGACCGTACCTGTAAATAACTACAGAATAGAGGGAAAATACGGACCTGTAAAAAATATACTTTGCCTTGAAAATCCAGGGTAAATTTAACATTTTTGGACAGAAAGTCGTATTATTGAATACGATGAGCGCTCATATATTATATTTAATATGCTACACATATTTTTAAATAAATTTTTCAATGCCTAGTCCAAATCGAGGATTTCAATTCGCCGAAAACTTTCTGTTTCTAAGATAAACGTGATTGAATGATCTATTTTAAGCCTGCAATGCATGAATGATTTCCACCGAAGTAAATTTGACTATTCGTCAGGGTGAAGGGGTTTTGGGGTCGTTAAATTAGAATCTAAAGTCAAAATGTCAAAATTAAAAATAGCCGATCCAATATGGCGGACCAAAATTGTAAAACCGTACCGATGTGACTGAAAATTACTATACAGGGGATTTTCAGGTCGCTGATTTCGAATCCAACGTCAAAATGGAGGTTCCAACATGTCAGAACAATATTGTAAGAATGTAACCGATTTTATTAGAAATCGCTTGTTTTTCATATCGACGATTTAATATCTGAAGTCCAAATTACAAACTTGCAGATGGCGGATCCAATATCACGGTCAAAACATGTAAAAATGAAACAGATTAGTTTAAAATATGCTACTCAGGGGTTTTTCAGGACACTGATTTGAAATCTAAATTCCATGTTTGAAAATTTAAAAGTATGGATCCAGTACTGAACAAAGTGATCGGTGAACACTGAATTTGACATTTTTCCTTAGGGTTCTGATTATCAATTACCAGTTATCAATTATGAGGCTGAGATATTTGATGTGCTATAATTAATAGTCGCTCAATCAGATTGAAACTTTATATGATTGTCAAAAAGAGCGAATGAAATTGATAGTTCCATTTTGTTCTTCATCAAGTCTAACTCTTAGTGAATGGATACATAGCTATCGCCTTTCTATCTTTCTTTTCAAAGAATTTCAATCGGCTTTCCCGATAAGAAGGTTTGCATTCAAAGGTACAGTAAACTTCCTATTATTCTACAGTTCACCTATTCTGAATTGAGTATTTTAACATGCCGTCATGGGAATGCAGACAACCTTTTCGAGAAAATATCCTAAACGAAAAAGTCATAAATGTACAAATAGTAATATTTCTCAAGTCTAGAATGGATTTTCTCAGCCACGTTCCATTCGTTTGTCGATTCACGACTTTTCAGTGTCACGAAATACAAGCAACTTTCCGAAATTTGAGGTTAGAGTGCCACTAACCACAAATTTCGGACAGTTGATTTTATTTCGTGACACTGATAGGGCGTCAATCGACAAAAGAATGGGACATGACTGAGAAAATGGATTTTACACTTGAGAAATATTACCTTTCAGACCTTTATCACTTACCTTTTCGTTCAGAATACTTTCTCCAAAAACGCGTGTGCAGTCCCTGGCGGACCGGCCGAACGCAAACATTACGCTACAGCGTAACGGCAAAGTAATGGTAAAGTAATGCTAAAGTAATATGGCATTATAATTAATAAAGGAAACAAAATTAATATGTAAATTGTTGCAATTATAATAAAACGTTGAAATTTACATTAAATGGTCATGCCGTAATTGCAACAAGTTGCTTTCTCAGCGTTAAAAAATAAAAAAACAAAGTGGCTGTCACGCAAGTCGGGTCCCTGCAGACTGGCAACCCACTTAAAGCCACGTTAGCGGGTTGCCAGTATGCAGGGGCTCGACTGCAATGACGGTCACTATGTTTTTTTATTTTTTAATGCTGCAAAAGCAGCTTGTTGCAATTGCGGCATGACCGTTGAACGTAAATTTCAACGTTTTATTATAATTGCAACAGTTTACATATTAATTTTGTTTCCTTTATTAATTATAATGCCATATTACTTTACCATTACTTTAGCATTACTTTATCGTTTCGCTGTAGCGTAATGTTTGCGTTCGGCCGGTCCGCCAGGGGTGGCAGTCCCACATATGCTAACCTTCCTGATGGTTGACATTTCCACCTAGCCTAGCATAGCCGCGAAGCCATGCTAGAAAACTCATTATTCCCCGAAATATTGGAGTCGTTTTTCGATTTTATTATATTGAATTTTAGTTGGCAAATTGTCATACGTAAACGAAAACACTGGAAAAATACAGGCTCGCATGATGCGCAAAAGCGCTAACGCACCGCGAGACCACGAATTTTTCAATTGCGCAAATCGGGGCCGTCTGAAACGTTTAAATTGGAATACATAATATTGCGCAACCGCCGCATGTGAGTGCCCACGTCGGCGCCTTTGTCCGTACGCTGTTGGTGTTTCTCATGCAAGAGTCGCCACCGTCTCTCGTCCCTTGAGCTGAGAAACTGCGAAACTGCGGAGGCCAGCAGTTATATGAATGTCGGGTATATTTATCGGTATATTTGTGGGGAGCGACCAGTTGCCGCTACGCTACTGGTCGACTCCATGTTCTCCGCGCTTGCGCGAGGAGTCTCGCGACCACTCTCCGTGATACGTGCACGGCGCACGGCATTCTTGACCTACCCGTCTGATTGGTTCGACGTGAGTGTTCGTTCGTGTGCTGTCTGTTTTTATCTCTCCGCCATCAGTGATGGCGTCTGTTAGTGTATCAGCTGTAAATTGAAGAAATAAAGTGTGATTGAATTAATTGCAACCTAATGTATTTCCTTCCTACCTGCAAAGTACCAGAGGGAATTCATGGCTATGGGAAGGTGTACCAAGGATCTATAATATAACTTCCCATATGTTATTATTGATGGTATTTATTCATTTCGAATCGACCGCGGTTTTCGGCACATGCGCATTTAAAAAAGTTGCTCAGAGCACGCGAAGCGATACAACGCCGGGCAGCCAATGAAAGTCGCTTGATAAAAAGAACCTGCCTGCTCGCGGTAGAGGTGGAGGCCCCTCCAGACCTAGAATAACCGAACGTGTTCGTTTCAAGGCCAGTAGAATAAAAGGAAGTTTACTGTATTGAAAATTTCAATGCCTAGGAATGCCGTTTTCGTCCTGCCTTTCTGATTCTCAGCTTAGGTAGCAAAAACATTTATATTCCAATCACTTTCCAAGCCGATCGGAGCTGTCAAACGTAACCTGAAATAAATTAAAAACTCCATTTCCGCCTAACGCATTAGAAGACGCTTCAAAAACGTAAAATTGGCCAAATATAGTAAAATTGTGCATAATTATACATCACTTCATTATAAAACTTTCGCTTCCTTCACATGTGATAAATTAACAACAAAATTTTTAACTTCTTTTTCCTCACAGCTGCCTGTGTAGCAATTAATCTTGACAACATAAAATGACTAACACTTTTTTTAAATGCTTTTAACCTCATTATTATTTGAAGAACTGTAAATAAGAACAGCGAAATATGCAAATTTAAAAGGGATTAAAAATGATCTATTTCACGGTCAATTTGGGGTATCCAAAAGTATTCATAAAAATATTGTCCCCACTGGGTACAAACAGGGATTCAGTTTGAGGTATAACTTCTACTGCTAAGGAGATTCAAAACGCGGGGAAAAAAATGGTATCGAAAAGGATTCAATAATTGTCGCGTCATCATTAAACAGGAAATTTCCTAATATTTTTCAATGCAAGACTTCTCATCGGGATTCTATCAGCATCAATGAGATCTTAGGTTCTGCAAGGTATACTGCTCGATTGAATACATCCACTATTCGATTTTTTCTACTGTTTTGTCGTGAACGATATGCCGTATTTCGCCGATAAAGCTTGAGCCAAGATTCGTTTGCATCCTCTGAGTAACAGACAATAGGAAGAGGTAATGGTCTTGAAATTACACAACTATGTTTGAGCAGCTTATGCCCAGATAACAAAAGTGCCTGTACCATAACCTGCCAGATGAGCGTCGACCGTGTGCCTGCTATAAAGCATCACATGGTCGGTATATGTGCAGGAGACCAACGTGCGTGCACAACGGCTTGAATATGGCTGACAAGTGACCGGCATGTTAGATGCCGGACTGTCAGACGAGCGTAAAAGCCAGCAATAGGGACACATTCAGCTTCTCAGGTGCCTCACAGCAGTCCTGTCAATCGGACCGCGTACCGGCACATACACCAGCCACAGGTGGACATTTTGTTATCTGGGTGCAATGTGGGATTCATTCGGGCCCATGGATATAGTTGATAATTTAAGCAATATGTTTCCGAATCATTGAATAATTTACCATCAATTTCCAGAGCTGTAGCGAAAAATCTAGATTTTGAAAACATTGTCTTACAAAATTACCAGTGTTTGTAGTTCTATGTCCCTGCAACACTTGATCCGCTCGAACCCCATGTTTTCACAGAGATTCTTCTGGACTATTCTATTTCGCTCTTGAAATTTTGCTGAAAAATACAAATGGAAATGATTTCACGAAAATTCAACGAATTTGATCTAAAAACTAGTAAATTGTTAACTCACATTTTACACGTTGTCCTGTTGTCCTGTGATCATTTTAAATTCTTAATATTCCATATTGTTATTTGACTCAACTCTATTTTGACAATGACGTACTTCCCTCCATAGGAATCTCTGTTTATCCCCACTAGCCCAACACACAGAGGGGTAGGATTAGGAAAAACATGAGCAAAAATGAAAAATTACAACTGGGTCATGGAAACAAGTAATACCGGAAGCACGGGTAACAAAAGGAGGTTACATTTATTTAAACAGCCATTGGTGCGTCACATTCAAGAAATAAGTCCCGTAAGAAAAATACAACTCCACAATCGCTCCCTGCTTATATCTAATGACACATGAAAGATATCGACTATTTAGATGCCGGTCGTCGATCGGGATTCAGAAGATTATTTATAAGGCGTCAGCTAATCGCCCCAACGACTTAAAGACCAACGTCTTATATCGATTTTTAGATAATCTTTATTTCTAGCAATTAACTATAATTACGTCCTATCAACTTTACGGTGCTTTTATCTACATGGTAACTGAAAACGTTCCATCATGGCGCCCCATTTATGACATGAAAGGTAATACGAGGTTGACGCCATGTTGGACCGTTTCACCTGTCAGCCTCGACTCCGACCACATCTCAGCACTAATTATGCTTAAATCCATCTAAGTCGTATCCGGGCGTGAAAACAACTAACCAAGAATCAAATTAAATCACTAAATTTGAGCTCCGAACCTATTGCTTCATTTCCCCCTGTCAAACAAACCGACTTTATTCATAGTATGATGCAACCCAGTCAATTAATCGATCGCGCCTTTGATAATCATTAGGCCTAATCAAATTCGATACATTCAAATAGACCTGTCAGGCTACACATGATGAATCGCCCCATTCGAATCAATTAATCGCGCATCATTCTACATCCGGACTCTTCCAAAATGACGTTGACTTTACTCGACCTTTACTGTCATGTTACCGCGCCATGTTGGAAAACTCACCCGGACGACACATCCTACCACTCTCAAAAGATGAGAAATTTAACGCCCCCGTCATTATATAAAGAACGTCCGGAAAATCCGTGAACGTGCACTGACTCAACGACCAAACTGAATCATAGGACGTGCACCACTGACAGTTTATGAAGGTACTCATGGCTGGTTCAGATCGCACCAGCGACTTTAATCAACAACTTTTTAAGAGCATAGTAATGTGTGGCAAGCATGCCTATGGCCGAACACAGAATGCTGGACGACGCTTCGGCATGTCGGCTTGGCGCGTAACACCAAGTCCCGTATATCTAAAATGGTAGCTAGCAGCAGCAGACGCTCGTGAAGGCTCGTTCCTAATATAGCGTCCTTTAGTAACTTGCCATTTTCCCTAGTGAGTTCTATAATATTGTTTGTAGTCTACGGCGAGTAACGTCACTGAGATGCGTCGCATGCACCACGCGAGCACTCGCTCGGCACACCTACTATACGTTGTACTCCTTGTTCTTTTGATTTTTCTCCTCGTTCCATTTCCTCCGGTTTTCCATCTTCTTCTGCTTTATCTCATTTTCCTTTCTGTGCTCATCAGTCAGAATGGACTGAGCAATACGCTTTTCCAGAAGAAACGTATTTACCCTACTTCACACATGAGTCTAGATGTTTGTAGACAAAAGTCTCTCCAAACTCCAGCACATGTCTTGAATCGGAGCAGTTCGAATGTTCGAAATTCACAATTTTAGAGCGTATTATCTTTGTCGTCGTTGCCTTTACCATTTTTATCTTCAAGTTCTAGAAATATCGCATTTCTTCTGTCAGGATTCTCTTCAAGTAGTACATCCCTTATGCCTTTGTATTTTTTGAAGAGTGCTGCCAATTTCTTACGAGCTTTTGCATAAGGGCTTTCTTCCTCTTAAAGAGAATAGTCAGAGACCGAAACTCTTGTTTCTTCTCAAACCACTGCTTCTGTAGCCACGTATTAGTATTGTGTCGGTAACTGAATTCTGCAAAAAAGGTAACTTTAATCACTAGTCTTGATAAAACTGAGAAGTCCTTACAAATGCGATCGAATAACTCCTGGTTCAATTTATTGTCGTCAGTTTTTATAAGGATGCCTCGCAGTCCAGTTTTGATGGTTTCTTTCGCACGTTTCCCGTCAAGATTCACATCACCACTATTCTTAATGTCTTTTGAAATTCCAGCCGTATTTAATTTTGTTACAGTTCTATTCTTGTGTATACCTGATTTTGCGGGTTCTTGCACATTTATACTTGGTTGTACTACAAGCTTAGGTGCTGCAGGCTGCGGCCGTAACGTGGACATTGACGGTACTGCCGTATATCGAAGTCGGTTGAGGCTGGGTGCTTCCTTATTATGTACGCACTTTTTGGAGTCAGCTGAATCCTCATGTCTACGGTTGAGACAGAATATTCAAGGCCACCGTTCCGATGATTGTAACTTGGGCGTAGAAACTACTCTTGCATATCAAGCCAGGTTGTGGCTATGTGCTTCCTTACTGGGTGTATACATTTTGGAGTCAACTAAACCCTCATGTCCACGTTTGAGAGCAGGACATAATTTCCCTTGTGGCCGTTTTGATTATGCTAATCCACTTGACGTTGACAATAGAGCGTTTTCACTAGGCAGGTGGTTTCTCATTGCTTTTTTACAAGGTCCGCACTTTTTGGAATCACCTTGATTTTCATGTTGAGTTTAGGACGGAATATCCCAGGCCACAGTTCCAATGATTATAACGTGGACGTAGAAGCTATTGCGGCCTTTGTGACTCAATGGTTTTTATTTCAGGAGCACTGCCTCGTCTAATTTTTGTTTTGCGCCGTTTCGATGAAGACAACACAGTGAAAATTAGCAAGACTACCGTATCACTAGGCAGGTGGATGCTAGGTGCTTGTTTACTAGGTCTGCACTCTTTGAGATCAGCTTAATCCTTATGCCTGCATTTCAGACGGAATATCCCAGCCCGCCGCTTAGTTGACTGTAACGTGCACGTTGGCTTTACTGTACTAATCTGTTGGCTAACAGGAATCTAACTACGACTAAGGGTGATACTACTCTGTGTGGAACCATTGACTCGGGATGTCCGCAGGGAGGAGTTTTATGGCCCTTGCAGTGGTTTCTATTAGTGGATGAATTGCTCCATCTACTCTTGAATCAGGGCTACCACGTAATAGGCCATGCGGACGATATATTGGCTATCCTGCGCGGCCAGCATCTGGATACGCTCTTCGGAGTAATGCAGCAAGCACTGATGATAGTGGATTCATGGTGCAAGAAAACGGGATTATCGGTCAATCGGAGTAAGACAGACGCGGTTCTTTTCACCAGAAGGTACAAGTAGGGAACCACGAGTAGATTGCAACTTGGAGCACAACAACTGGTAATCTAAGAACGAGCTAAATATCTAGGAGTCATTCTGGATAAGAAGCTGTTATGGAACGAGCACCTGGAAAACGAATGCAAGAAGCTAGTAGCGACTCTATGGCTCTGTAGGAGAGCCATAGGGAAAAGCTGGGGGTTAAAACCGGAGACACTTATGTTGATCTAAAAGCGATCTTGCGACCCAGGCTAACGTATGCGGCGGTGGTCTGGTAAAGCAG
>CAKNXH010060604.1:30236-47261 GCA_932178445.1 Andricus quercusramuli | reverse complement strand
CATAATATCAAAAGCTAAAAATAGTGTGAGGCAAAAGAGAAGAGAGCTCATGGTGTCGCTCTGAAAGACACCCTTCTGACAGGTGACGTTGTTAGTTGTCAAACGATGTTTATCAGTTGCGGTAGTAAATTTTGTTTTCCAAAGAGGTATTAATCTCTCTGTGTGCCTCACAATGTGTGGATGAACATTTAAGCTTTTTAACAGACAGATGATAAGTCTATGGGAGGTTAAATCGAAAGCTTTTCGGTAGTCAATCCAGTCTATCCATTAGCAGATTCTCCCGACATTTCCCACGCCTTTCTTTGATTCGCTTTTTTCGTACATATCTCGCCATTGCGTTTCTAAGTCTTCTATGGTTCCAGCTCTGATATTCAAGGCCTCCTCTGAGGACAAATTAAAGGTCGTGTAGTAAAGATCCGCTCTACAGATTTTGTTGTAAAGCGTAACATCTCGCTTACTGTTAAAATAGTCTCGCAACTGTATAACTTGTGACTCAAACAGTTTCCTGACATTTACAACGCCCCTACCCCCTCTGTGTCGTGGTAGAACTACCCTTTCAATCGCCTAATTACTGTGGTGCAATCGGTGCTTCGTCATTTCTACGCGGATGATTTCGTTTAATCGTTCGAGGTCGGTGTTCGACCATTTGATGAGCCCGAAGGAGAACATAAGAACAGGGATGGAGTAGGTGTTGATTGCCTTGATCTTGTTCACCGAGTTAAGAGAACTCTTAAAAACCAATCTGTGTCTTGTAGTGAAGGCAGTCGTTGGACTTTTCTGAACTATCGTATGCTGAATACCCTTAGATTCTAGAATACCCAGGTATTTATATGACTCGCCCTCAGCCATTGCCTCGATGTCGTTCTCGAAATCGTTCTCTAGCTCTGCGGTCCCTAATTTTCCTCTGCTTAAATGCACTGTTCTGAATTTATCAATTCGAACTCCATGTGTATATGACTGGAAAACTGCTTTGTGACATCGATCACTTCGCATATATAGAAGATTGGTAACTTGATGACCATCCTCGTTATCATGTATTCGGAACCCATGAGACATGCTATTTAGTGTTTTTCTCAGTGGGTTCAACGCTCAACAGAATTACAATGCACTGAAGGAGTCTCCTTGAAATATACCCATTGTAATGCGTATTTATCTGGTTATCCTTGGTTGTCCATGATCAAAATACTTGATTCTTGTATCCCAAAGCATCATCGCACGACATAGGAAGTCAATGATGGGTGGGCAAATTTTGTATATTTTTTAGACTTCAAGAAACGAGCTTCTACGAGCTTGCGTCATGGCAACAGCATCTACACTACCGTCGAAAATTGTGCGCACGACTCGCGTGAGCGCTATTAAAAATCACTGCTGACTTCGAACCACGATATTTCGGCAAAAAAAAAGAGATAGGGCATTTTTTTAAAACAGTTGGAAATGTCATGAAATTCCACGTCTATTGGTACCCAACAAATATTTTTTTGCTCTTCTGAAAATAGTACAGCACTTGAGAAGTTCAAAAAAAAATCAAGATTTTCTCAAATTTTCTACCTCAAATTCAACTTTTTGCACGACCTAGAACAATTTTTTCAGAAAACTGAAAATTATAAGACATGGAGCCTGAAATCTTATCTTCAATTTAAGCCAAGAAAACTTGAAAAATCTTCATGGGTACCCGAGATATGATTAAAAATGTTCAATCGTATCTGAGCTCAATTTTAATCGACGATCACGGTTCTCGGCCGGTCTGTTGCTCGTTTCCTTCGTTGGGGCAGGACCGAATGGGCCACGCACCAAGGTGGCGCCTCTTATACTTTTGGTTCTCTTCATTAGTAATTTTGATTTCAAATTATGGTGAATAAAAAAAAATATTTATTGTTATTTGTGATTGTTGACAATTATTTGAATCTAATATTATCTCCATATTAAAGAATAGGACGATGTCCACTTAGGCGCCACCTCTGTGCGTGGCCTATTCGGTCCTGCCTCAACGAAGGAGGCGAGTAGAAGACCAGCCGAGAACCGTGATCGTCGATTAAAATTGATCTCAGATACGATTGAACATTTTTAATCATATTTCGGGCACCCATGAAGATTTTTCAAGTTTTCTTGGCTTAAATCAAAGATAAGATTCAAGGCTCCATGTCGTATAATTTTCTGCTTTTTTAAAAAATTTTCCTGGGTCTTGCAAAAAGTTGAATTTGAGGTAGAAAATTTGAGAAAATCTTGAATTTTTTTTTGGAACTTCTCAAGTGCTGTACCATTTTCAGAAGGTCAACAAAATATTTGTTGGGTACCAATAGACGTGGAATTTCATGAGCTTTCCAACTGTTTTTAAAAAAATGCTCTATCTCTTTTTTTCGCCGAAATATCGGGGTTCGAAGTCAGCAGTGATTTTTAATAGCGCTCACGCGAGTCGTGCGCACGATTTCCGACGGTAGTGTATGGTGACTAGATCTTTACTGCCTCGCGAGTTTTTACAACATCTTTCTTGTTCTTCGGTAAGGATGTCATTCTCGTCGCAGTGAGAATATACTCCATCTGCTATTATAGCTATAAGATACTTATATATTGTTGGAAGATAGGCTATCGGTCGAAATTCAGACGGATTTTGAGCGTCCGGTTTTTAGGCAACATATACGTGGTACCCTGGAGCATAAAGCCTTATTTTTATTATCATCCTGGAGAGCCCGTTTATAGGGATCCAAACATTCAACCTGGAGAGCCCCATAAGCATCCAACATTCATCCTGGAGAGCCCCATGAGCATTCAACATTAATATAATAAAAAGTCAAACATTATAAATCAAAAATTGAAAACGTGATTATCACAGTCATCTGCCGTGTACGCAGGATGACCATAGAAGGTGATTTTAGTCGCTATATTTATTCACGCCCAGAAAACTTCTTATGTTTAATTTTCTCAAGTGTTGTGCACATTTATCTAACTAGAGGTGGTCTGGAGGATTGTGTGTTCAGGACAATTTGACAATTTGAAAATTTATTGGTGAATGACCACAACAATAGCATTATGTCTTCGTGTGTATTCTTGCGAAGAAGGCATCGTACAGCCATCAATGATGTGCTCGATTTTCTCATTGGGATTTGCACAAAAGCGACATCTGTAAAAAACTGCCGCCATACTAAGGATGTGCTTTCGGTAATTCCTCGCCTTGATTACCCTGCCCTGGATGACAATGACAAATGCTTCCGTCTCCGGAAAGAGTTCTCCCCGCCTAATCCAATGGTTTGAAGCATCACTATCCACGCAAAGAAGATCTAATGTTTGGGTGTGTTGCTTGTGCCATAGTTTACCTCGCCAATGAGCAGCTACCTGTTCAGCGTCAAGATGTCCGATGTTCTGGAAATCAACAGCTGCAAGTTTTGAAGGGGTATACAGTTCAAATCTACAGATGTAGTCGTACAGTGATATGTTATTCCTCTTTTGAGAAATATTCTCGCAATTGCGTAACCTGAGAGTCACACGATCGACTAACATCCAAGATCCCTCTGCCTCCAAACTTACGTGGCAGAACTATTCTCTCCACAGCTGCCCTTTCATGGTGCATTCAGTGCTCAGACATTTTCACGCGGATGATTCTATTAAGCCCCTTGAGGACAGTCACGGACCAGGTGACTAAATCAAGGGAGTATGTTAGAAGAGGAATAGCATAGGTGTTGATTGCCTTTGCAATGTTTTTCGCACCAAGGCCAGCCTCCAGAATCAGACTAAGACGACCCGAAAGAGCAGTCTCAACCGCCTTTTTAATTGCAGAGTGAAGCGGATCCCTCGCCTGCAATATGCCAAGGTACGTGTACGATTCTTCATCCGTCATCGGCTCAATCAAAGCACGGTCATCCAGTATCATTGGAGCAGTTATCTTTCCACGGGACAAATAAGCTTTTTGCATTTTTTCAAACCCAGAGAAATCCTGATGGCATAGGAGAACAGAAGCGAGATGTTAAGTAGGCTTTTCAGTTTCGACTCTGAGCTTGCATAAACCTTTATGTCGTCCATGTACAGAAGGTGAGTGAGTTGATACTGAGCCACTTTCACCTCAATTCTGAACACATAGGACGTGTTGTTGAGTGTCCAACTTAGTGGGTTCAATGCTAAACAAAACCATAGTGCGCTGAATGAATCACCTTGAAAGATTCCTCGCTTAATGGACAAGGACCGGGTATCGCTTATCACCACACGACTAAAGCATTTAATCCTTGTGCACTATGTGTGAATAGCTTGATCCAGAAATTGGATGATTCGAGGACAGATCTTATATGTCTTAAGAACCTCAAATGAATAATCGTGGGGTATTGAGGGAAACGCCTGTTGGTAGTCAATGTAGGCCATGTCCAAGTTGCGTTGGTGGTGCTTCGCATGCAACACAACCACACTGTCAACCGTGGCTTGGTTCTTGCAACAACGGGAGCCTCGACAGCAACCTTTTTTTCGGAGAGGACGTTGTTCTTCTCACAATATTCATAGATGAAGACAAATTATAATAGTTTAACATTTTAAAATATTTATAAATATAAACCTCAATTTTGTCACTGAAACCAGTGTAATAATGCAAGAAAGTATGATTTTTTAAATAAACTCAATTTCGTCAAAAAGTGTACTTAGCATGGTTGTTTGGCATGGAACTTAGTATGGAAAGTTACTTTCCCTGCTTCAATTTGAAAGATTTAGATTATATAGAATGAAAATTTGACTTTTGATCTTTGAAATCATTCAAATTTAAGAATTTTCATTCATACATCTTTATACTTGAATAGTTTTCAATAACGAATCAGAAAAATTGACATTAGTAAGATTCAGCACTCCAGAATGTCTATTAAGAACATGATGTTACAATATAAAAACCCACATCCACTTATTAATTGTTTTTCTTTGCTGTTAAATCCTGCTGGGATAAAATCTTATACTTAAATGAAAGTTACACATTACTGAAAGCCGATTGAAATTAAAATCAAATTACAATTTTATGAAAGCCGATATAGCTATTTTTAAATTTATTTCGAAATATGATTCTTGATTTCATTTTAAAGTATTTTGAATTGCACCATGAATTTTAATTTGATAATTAGGCAGTCAGGGGGCAAGACTTGAGGTCGTAGATGAAAGTCTTACGTTTATGGTTGAAGTTCTCGATGGAGGGCACCTGCCAAGTCTATTCGAACTTGCTTTACGACAAGAATTGCCACAATAGGTCTCGATAATATATATTGAATTTATCTTGAAGAAAATTATATTACCAATTCATGGTTTAGGTATTCAGGGATTAGTAATCAGGCCTTAACATTTTTCAGGGTCAAAATTACAACATTTTTCGTTTGTAAATTTTATTCTCTATTATACTCCGACCTCCATAAACTATGACCCTACCGACTAGTAAATTTGTAAACTTGTAATTTTTTCATAAATTATATGCAATTGCAAAATTCAGAACCTGTCGGTCTCATCATCTACATACATAGGTATACAACTTTCTATAAAAAGATAAAAACTGTAATTTTCTACAAGTATCTAGTGAACTGTTGGAGATAGAAAAAATGGACAACATTTGTAGATTCACCATCCAAAGAAGCTAAACAAGTAAAAGTACTTAATAATGCATGTATTACCGTCGGACATTGTCGGTCCGATCAGAGCAAGTACTATTAAAAATTACTTCTGACACTGAATCGCCATTACTCGTTCAAAAAAGGAGCGAGAAATTTTTTTTAAAAACCTTGACTTCAACTTGTGGAATGCCCTAGGAAAGCTTTAGTAAGAATCTGAAATTTATACTGCCCAGTCCTCAAAGTCCTGTTTTTAATTTATGCAAATAAAACTTCAAAAATCATCACAGGTTCTCGAGAAATAACTAAAAATGTCCAAGTTTTGCGTCGAGTTTCAGTCGGTGATCACCGCGAATGAAACTCAGTGCAGTTACGCTTAGAAATTGTTAGTCGTATCTTGAGATCCTGTGAACATTTTGAAAGTTTGATATGCTTAAATAAAAGATAAGACTTCAAAGACTGTGTCATATAAGTTTCAGATTTTTGCTATAACTGTCCTATGTCATGCCACAAGTTGAACTCGAGATTCAGAATTCTGTTGTTTTTTTTTTTTAACGAGTAATCACGTTTCAAAGTCAGCAGCGATTGTTAATAGGACTTGTGCTGGTCGTACTGAGAATTTCCTACGGTAGTATGAAAAATAAGTACCATGAAGATAAATAATATAGACATTCTGCAATATTCAAAGTGGATTAGTGATGACCATCAGAACCCTTGGGAGCCTTTCAGGATAATGTTGCTCTTGTCTTGAGTTGAACTTCAAGGCATAAAATAAATCCTCGCTCGTGGCCAGAGACTAGGCTTAGAAAACATCTTGAGGATGCCCTGGCTATATATCTAGATTGGGTGTTGATTGAAGACGTAGCCAAGTTGAATTATTTTTACTCGTGTAGCGCGCTACTTTTTCGAGTAGAATAATAATATCCATGGTCTGAAGCGGATATGGGATAGGCGCAAATCAATTGCTTATTATTTTGTTGTAAATAATTGGGACAAGAAAGTCTTGATCTTAAAAATTCTAGCAGGTTCTATACGATAAAGAATGTTTGTTGATCTCTGATTGAACTGCGAATTGTAAGAAATATGTTTAACTTAAATTTATCATCCTTGTTATTTGAGTCAAGCAATTAATCAAATTTGCAGATAAACGCAAAATGTCATACTCAAGTATCTCAAATTACAATTGGAAACATGCATGCTAACTTGGGAAAAATATTTCTGAATAAAATGAATCATCCATATTAATAAGAAAAAAATGAGTTTACAGACAAAATAGAATGTCATATTTTAGAAATAGAAGTATCAAATGTAACACTCCAATGTCATTACCCCATTATCAAATAATTGAAAAACAACATTCCATTACAATCAAATCAAACCTAAAGCGCAAAAAGTGATTAAATCATCGTTACCTTATCTTCATATATTAGATATATTAGATACTTCGAAATTTAGCATGGCCATGAAACATCGATGCTTTCCAAGTGCCAATAGCAAGTCGGTGCAGGAATCTCGAATTAGAACAAACTTAGCTCTTCTACTAATTTGTTTAGAAAATTAAATAATAATATCGGGAGACATATACCATATAAAGAACCAGTTTAGAATTTGAAATATTTTTTAAATAAAATTTACAAGCCTTACAGGTGATTGTTTCCAGCAATATCGATCATTTAGAAAAAATCAAGCCTCAAAATTCAATATGGTGTAAGTACGTAATTTTCAAGATTTTCAAAAATGTTTTTTGACTGCGATGTAAAATCCTTTCGGATTTTATAGGAATTAGCATGCTTTACAGGTGGTTTACTTTTGATAATTAAAAAATATTTCTTGAATATCTTAGATGCTGCCCTTTAATATCCTGGATGTTGTCAGGTAAAATCTTCTTTTTAATATCTATGGATGCTCTACTTCAATATCTAGATTTCTGTCTCATAGTCAAATCGCTAAGATATTAACTAGTAATATCTAGATAGTCTTCTTTGATAACAATTTTTCTCCGTGTGTTGACGGGCATTGTCTCTTGGTTATGAAATTATTATTTTTCGTAGGACTAGGTCTTGCTCAACCATGTGAACCAGTAAACATATCAGGACATAAGCTATCATTATTCAGAATCATCATCTTGAGAGTTAGAACTAGCAGTTGACGAGACTGGAGAAGGTTGATGTTCTGGGCTAGGTGGACTGGGTGGCCTAAGAGGTATTCTTGGCGGTGGTATTATCCTTAGAGGTCTATGTGCTGCACCATGAAGTACTGGCATTTCATGCTGTTCTGGAAAACGTTGTATTCTTCTCATTCCTGATTGAATCGAAAATCCTGATTCTGCTGATAATTCTGGTGTTCTTAGCATATCTGACATACCATCAAATCCTGGTGTTCCAGGAAGTCCATTATGTAAAGAATATCCTCGTGATAATGATTCAGTTCTAGGTATAGATTTAGATATAGATCTAGATCTAGATCTAGATACATTAGTTATTCCTGATTTTGGAGAATATGTACTTGACCCTCTTGGCGTTCTTGGCACTTCGGATGCTCCTGACTGTGAACTCAGTTCTGTAAGAACGAATTAAAATGTGAAGTTTTAAAATTTTCAACCTGAAAAAATAATTTGAGGATAGAAACTGTTAGAAGGAGAGAGAAAGAAAAACAAAATTGTACAAAATAGAAAAACAAATTTATCTGGAATTGATATTTAATTAAAATTTTGCAAAGAAATATATTCCTCCGAAAAATTATATATCAATATTTCTTAATATTTTTTATATCACAATACTCACCAATAGAATTGAAGAAAACCGCAAAGACAAGAAGCAGAGCTGCAAAAATTAGCCTCATTTTCTCTGAGAGAGAATTCTTTTAGAACATCTAGAGTGACAATGGAGCTTTTTTTGATAAAACCTTCATTTATATATAGTTAAAGACCACACAAATTTCGTCACTCGCTCTCAATTATCACGCAGTTTATATATGAAAAAGATCATTTATTATTTGAGGTGTCGTATATTTACTCTTGTTAGAAGTCGGATAAGTTTCCATTCCCCTAAACACCTACTTTCACACTCACTAATGCGTCCCCCACTATGGGTCATAGGTACAAACAATTGATAGGACTGCGATCCTGAGCTAGTCACTACATTTTTCAATGCTTATTACGTCATGTGAGATAAGAGGTATGGTTGAGATATAAAAAATTCTGTACAAATAATAAAAAATATAATATATAAATTGTAAGGCTGCAGAAAAGAGACAAATATTGCACCAACTATAGGAATAGGAGCACTGGCGAAAAATCTTTCAAACGAACTCAATATGACTGAACAAATAATTAAAAATTGGATAAAAAATCGGAACACACTAAAAAATATTGTAACTAAGATGACGAATTACGAATTAGGTGTCGCCAATGACGTACTATACTGTTTAAAAAATTAGAGAAAGAAATATATATATGGATAAAAATTTGGCATGAGGGCAACCGAAGGATTTTGCCGGGAGCGGGTGCTAATCTGAAAAATTCCACCCGCACTCAGCGAAATCGCGGTAAAATTTCAGCCGCAACCACGTCTCGCGCCCGTGATATAGGTGATTACATGTAACCACCTATCTCACGACGAATTCAATACGATAATCTGGCAAAAGTTTCGTGCACCTTGAGGACACTGAGTGACCCAAGGATGACCGCCTTCTGCATTTTCGCCGCAAGTGTCTTAACATTTTGTTGACACGCAGGGATGCTTTTCAGGCTATTAATCAGTGAAACCTTGGCACCTTCAAGAGCGCCGATGATCAAAACGATTAGCTTAACAGAATATTCCGGGTATAACCGTCGCAATTCTCTTATAAGGTCTTTATACTTCTCTTTCTTTTCTTTCTCCTTGTCTGTGACGTTTTTGTCAGCTGGTGCCGAAAATTCGATAACGAACATGGTTTGTTTCTCGAAGTTAAGGAGAACTATGTCAGGTCTCGAGTGCGCAACAGTAACAATTGTCAATAATATGAAGTTCCAGTATAAGCGGCACTTCTCATTTTCGACAATTGACACTATTTTTTTAGGAGCGTTTAGAGGAGAGGTATTTGGGTTAATAACGTAAGAGTGACAAAGATGGTAATAAAGCACTCTTAGTGCCGCATTGTGCCTTTGGATGTAGGTCGTTCCCGCATGAGTTAGGCAACTAGATAGTATTATGTTTCTTAGATGCTCGAGGTGTGCATGACGCGCTCTGCAGCTATCATCGGGAATGACTTGGCTTCAAATGTGGCGACGGTATGCTAGAGTGGAAATGTCACCGTCTTGACATGCCAATATAAAGCCCTCCGTGCCCGACTTCAATTCAAGTGATCTGAGAAAAGCAAACGTTAGCTCACACGACATCAACTGATCTTCCAAATTTCGGTGGAAGATGCCGTGCATCCTCTTGTCGAGGAGCTGTTCGCGGAAGTTTTTCTCCTGTGCTTTCTTAATGCGGGCCTTCAGGAGTGAGTATTCAAGATGGATAATATTTGATGCATTTTGCTCACCATCGATATTCAAGTCAAAGCCGAGTGTTTCAGCAGCCTCATCCGCTGCTTTGTACAGAAACGCCCCTTTGTCCACTTCTTCGTGTTTCCTGACCATTTTAAGAAGAGGGTCTTGTCCAATTGCGACTATATGTGCTGTACCCAGAATAATCCTGTTGTAAAGACATTCAAGTTTCAATATTCCACGACCACCTTGACAGCGTGAGATGTAAAGTCGTGGAACAGAAGACATAAGGTGCATGCTTTTTTTCATGTGCATAACCTTTCGGGACCCGATATCGAGGGATCTGAGCTGGTCCTTCGTCCATGGAACTACTCCAAATGAATAGAGTACTACTGGGACGGCAAGCATGTTCGTTGCAGATACTTTGTTCCTTGACGACAGTTCGGAAGACCATATCTGTCGGATGAGACGTTTGTATCTGCATCATTATCCTTTATAGAAGTCACGTCCTGAATGCGGCTCTGTGGCACGCCCAGGTATTTACCCAGCAAAAAAGAAAGTATTTATACGAATTGAATTAAAAAGACTAAGACGCCCTGCCAATCCCGCTTTGCGACAATGACGCATTGGACCTATGTGTCAATGCATGTAAATTCGTGATGGCGGTATTTCAATTTTGAATCTTTCTATACGTACAAATACAGAGCAAGAGTCTAAAGTCAGCAAATACACTTCAATGCGTCAGCACGCAAACGCTTTACCATTCGTCAATACGTCTGAATTCGTGAGAGTAAAATACAAACTTGAATTCGCCCCAATGCGTCACGGCGAATTCCAGCAAGTGTTGATTCATACAATTTAATCCGTGACAGGAAAACCAACGTGCAGGGCATAAAGAATTCATTATAAATGTTTAGTAAATTGTCTCGTAGCTCAGCAGCGGGTACTCTGGACTGATACACGAGGGATCGCTGTTTCAAGTCTCGACGCATGCACTTTTTATTTTTTTTCTGATTGACCTCGACCACGCATTCATACGAATTCACACGCATTCAATTCGCGCTGTCTCAATTCATCTAAATGCGTCTCAATGCGTTCGAACGAATCAGAAAACGGGATTCACGCGCATTACAAAAATGTTAATTCGCCCCAATACGTATGAATTCTTTCTTTTTTGCTGGGTATAGGTCTCTCCAGCGCAAAGGTGTCGTATAGCGCTGCGGTCAACGAGCTCAGGATCTTCGGGGATGCCATTAAGTTTTCCTTTCTTCAAATTAACCTTGGCGCATTTCTCTAACCCGAACTCCATTCCAATCTCTTGAGTGTACTCTTTGACAATTTTTACAGCTAGATGTAGTTTCTCTTTATTTCTAGCATAGATCTTGAGATTATCCATGTAAAATACATAAGTGCCCTTATGCTTTCGGTTTCCAGGTTTGCCGCAGAGGTACCCTTCGGAATGGTGAAGTGCGAGAGATAGTGGCAATAATGTGAGGCAGAAGAGGAGAGGGCTCATGGTGTCGCCCTGAAACACACCTCTCTGAAAGGTGATACTGTTAGTGATCACACGATGTTTCCCAGATTATATATATATACCCATAAGGCAGTCGTGAGACGCGATCATTGGTGTGATTTACCGCGGTTCTACTGGTAGCCAGGGTCATTTTCATAGATGGCAGTTGCTTTCAGTGGGACTCTGAAATGGTTGTTCTGTTGAAAAAAAAAATATATATATATATATATACATAGGGTAGCGTGGTCCGAAACCGACCGGTGGTCCCATACCGACCTCCACATGTTTCTAAGTGATTGTACTGCCACCCAACTGTCGGTGGTAGGATTTGAAAGCTCTTACAGCACAGACAATTTGAAGGTAGAGAGCTATCTTCTTCTCTTATTTCATTTTATGGTTACGCGACGTGTTGTGTTTTGACAGCAGTTCGATGCATTTTTTAGCTGCATGGAACTTCAGTTTCAAGTACTTTATTGTTTCTTTGAAAAACAGAAGGTAGGTTGTTTTGATTGCCCATAACATATACTTAAACACGAGCTATAAAACTTTGATCACTTTCATTGTTGTACACGGAAAAAATAAGTTGTCAAAACTTTACTTGACTAGTCAACCATTCTAGGATAGGCCAGTTTTTTTTTAGAATCTCGTATAATTTTGATTAAAGAACCGCAGACTTCATCGAAAAACTGAAAAAAGTCATCGAATTATTGGAAGACAATCTAGGAACATCAGTTTTCGAATTTGTATTCAGCAGACTTTGACAAAGTTCTAGACAAGCATACAATTTTGCATAAAAAGTCCTCCAGATTCCACAATATTTGTAATACAATAACTCTTGCACAGGAACGAATAACTGATTTATAAGTTGTCGAAGAATTCGTTGACTGTCTTCTACATATCTATATATTCACAACGTATAGTCACATTGGATGCTTGTATTAACACGTAGTGACGCTCAGGTGTTTAATTATCTGAATGGAGTCGCGGTCACCGGCAATGAACAAATGAGCGCGGATTTAAATTTGGCTCTTCACTGGGATTTGTGCAAAATATTCAATGTGTTAAGTTAGCCGTGGGGTCTAGTTGTAAGGGATAAGTTGCGTTCGATAGGTGTTATAGGTAGTTCGAATCGCGCCGCAAAATTTGTTTCGATTTTTCATAGGTTCGTATAAATCTGTAAAAATAAATATAACTTAAGCGTGAGTCTATGTGAATAACAATATAGTAAATATAACCGCGAAATATATATTTTTTAACTTGGCTATACTGTTTTCTAAAAACTCGTTAGGAGTCATCAAAAGTTTCATTGACTGGCTTCGAAGCATTAGTGTATCAGTGTTTCAAGAACTCTATTCCTCTGGTCTTTAAATTTTCATTGAAATTATTTTTTACTTTCGACAACTCTTTCTACTTTTTAAACATGTATCAATCAAGGTTTGTAATACGATTCTTCCAATTTAGGCGACCCTGCCCTGCCGAACCCTCGAGAGTTCCAAATATTCTGTAACTACGATTCTCGGGCAGCAGTCTCCATTGCGCACTCGAAGTCTGACATTGTTCTCCAAGACTTCGAGAAACGAACTATATTCGTGATCGAATTCTTGGCTCCGTCCGAATACAGCATCACTGCAAAGGAGAAAGAAAAAGAGGAGAGGTATCAAGACCTTACAACAGAGCTGCAACGACTGTGCCCAAAATATTCGATGCGAGTAATTGTCCTTGTGATAAGTGCTTCCGGAGGTGCGAAACTAGCACTGGTTCGTAACCTTAAAGCCGTACCCGCGTGCCAAAAATATGCCAAGGCACTTGCGAGATGGATGCAGAAAGCTGTCAACCTTGGGTCGCTTCGTGTCCTCAAGACACACGAGGGTTCCGCCGGCCTGTGTTGTGATTTCGTCGTGCCTTGTGACCACCCATCCCACGGTTGTGAGACGTGGCCATGGGTAGACGTGGCCATGAGATGTAGCCCCATGACTGTGGGCTATTAACATGTTTTAGATTGCAGTTGCTCTTAGCGGGACCCTGCGGTGGTTGTTTAACTCTTTTTAAATATATATATTCTTGGATACCGGGCGACCTCTCAGAGTATCAGCCTTATCCTTGCACGCTAGGCTCTACAAGGATAGACGAACCCTTTTCCCTAGCTGCTAGTGGGAACAACAATGACAACACCAAACATAGTTGTAATAAGTGCGGTTCAAAACAATCCAACGCGCAGGGCTCCCGACAATGGGTCGGGCAACAATGCCAACTACCCTAGAGTTTGAGGAGCCAATCAAGACGAAGTCAATGCGATTGACCGGCGGAATCTTGTTACTTTTAGGTGGACGGATCGACTCAATGACGTCCTGCTAGAGTGCTACGATACCAGTATGGCCCCTAAACAAAAAGGTTACATGGCACGACTGCGTGCTCTGTGGTGCGAGAAACACCCAGAGCTCTCTCCTGTGCTTTCTTAATCCGGGCCTTCAGGAGTGAGTATTTAAGATGGATAAGATTTGATGCATTTCGCTCACCCCTGATATTGAAGTCAAGGCCGAGTGTTTCAGCAGCCTCTTCTGCTGCTTTGTAAAGAAACGCCCCTTTGCCTACTTCTTCGTGTTTTCTGACCATTTTCAGAAGAGGATCTTGTCCATTTGCGACAATATGTGCTGTACCCAGAATAATCCTGTTGTGAAGACATTCAAGATTCAGTATTCCACGACCACCTTGACGGTGTGAGATGTAAAGTCGTGGAACAGAAGACTTAAGGTGCATGCTTTTGTTCATGTGCATAACCTTTCGGGACCCGATGTCGAGGGATCTGAGCTCGTCATTCGTCCATGGAACTACTCCAAATGAATAGAGTACTACTGGGACGGCAAGCATATTCGTTGCAGATACTTTGTTCCTCGCCGACAGTTCCGAAGACCATATCTGTCGGAGGAGACGTTTGTATCTGCATCGGAGAGTATCCTTTATAGATGTTACGTCCTGAATGCGGCTTTGTGGCACGCCCAGGTATGTATAGGTCTCTCCAGCGCAAAGGTGTCGTATAGCGCTTCTGTCAACGAGTTCAGGATCTTCGAGGATGCCGTTAAGTTTTCCTTTCTTCAAATTAACCTTGGCGCATTTCTCTAACCCGAACTCCATTCCAATCTCTTGAGTGTACTCTGTGACAATTTTTAGAGCTAGATGTAGTTTCTCTTGATTTCTAGCATAGAGCTTAAGATCATCCATGTAAAATACATGAGTTACCTTATGCTTTCGATTTCCAGGTTTGCCACAGAAGTACCCTTCGGAATGGCGAAGTGCGAGAGATAGTGGCAATAATGTGAGGCAAAAGAGGAGAGGGCTCATGGTGTCGCCCTGAAATACACCTCTCTGAAAGGTGATACTGTTAGTGATCACACGATATTTTCCAGATAAGATGGTAAATCTGGTTTTCCAAAGCGGCATTAATCTCTCTATGCATCTCACGATATGTGGATGAACCTTCAAGCTTTCCAACAGACAGATGATAAGTCTATGGGAGGTTGAATCAAAAGCTTTTCGGTAATCTATCCAGGCCATCGATAGAGATCGTTGATAGGATGCTGCATCTTTACAGACACATCTATCGATGAGCAGGTTCTCCCGACATCCTGCTACGCCTTTCTTCGAGCCACGTTGTTCATACATCTCTCGCCACACAGGTTCAATTGTCCGAAGAATCCTATCATTTAGGATGGCTGTGAAGATCTTATACAGTGTGTTCAGACAAGTTATTGGCCTGTAATTCTTAGGGTCGGCTAAGTTGCCCGTCTTAGGCAGGAGCACTGTGCGTCCTTCCACCAACCACTCCGGAATAGGCTCTTCCGACTTTAGATATGAGGTGAAAATTCGGGCCAGATGCTGGTGGGTTGAAGGAAACTTCTTCCACCAGAAGGTCTTGATACCATCTGGTCCCGGAGCGGGAAAGTTCTTCATACCTTTTAATACGTTTTTCACCTCCTCGGTAGTGATAGGTGGGCATTCTTCCTCAAGTGTTATGAGGGCATTGCACAGCTCCTTGAAGCTATTTATGTTCTTCGAGTCTTCTTGAAGTGGATGCTGGACCTCGTAGACTTCTCTCCAAAATGCTTCGACCTCCTCTGGTTTGGGCGGATGGTCGACAGTAATTGGAGGGTCTTGGAAGAGTTTAGATGGATCAGATGAAAATTGTTGATTTTCTCTGACCCACCTCTCTCTCCGCTCTAGACTTCTCCTAGCGTTAGATAGTATTCGTATTCTGTCAACAATATGTTGTCTGATGGTCATTAGCTTTAATTTGTTGATTGTGTGATGACGGATCCGCAGTTCGCGCGCGAACCGTCGAACCTTGGCAGTGAAATTCCTGCCAGATGTTATGTAGTCAATCACACACTGAATATATATATATATATATATATATATATATATATAGGGTGTCCCAGACTAAAGTTTCCGGACTTATATAGCTGTACAAAAATAAATCGAAACTTCCTTTTCCAAAAATCAGTTGAGGTTTTAGTTTTTTAGTTATAAAATATTCAAGCTTGACCAATCAGGAGCGCCGTATAAACAGTTGTGTGTGCGTGAACAAGATTCCAACGCAGTGTTATCGAAGCGAGTCCAGAGGTGGGGTTACCGACGGGAGAACACTACGTTGGAATTCAGTTCACGCACACACGACTGTTTATACAGTGTTCCTGATTGGACCAGCTTAAATATTTCATAACTCAAAAACTAAAACTTCAACTGATTTTTGGATAAGGAATTTTTTATTTATTTTTTTTATTTTTGTACAGCTGTATAAGTCCGGACACTTGAGTCTGGGATACCCTGTATAATATGGTTTTCTGTTATGAGAATAGGTTAGGGGCGTAGGTACCGCCGTATCAGTCGTATCAATGATACGGGTCCCCCGAGGTCAGGAGGGCCCAGACCTCGAAGCTCCCTTGTGTACTTTCCTAAAAAGGGCCCCCCAAGAAATTTCGATACAGGGCCCCCTCAGAGCTAGCTACGCCACTGGAATAGGGGGACTGATTATAAGAAACCCAATTACAATAGGTATATAAAAAGTGTGCTGGAAGCCTTATTTAAGGTAATTAAATTTATTGATCTCAAAATATGAGTTTTATTAATATTTAACTCGCAGTCTTTTACCAGATAAAAACCTCGGAGTACGTGACAATAATAAAGTAATATTTCAGATGAATCTTGAACTTCTTAACAAAATTTTTACTGATGTAATTCAAGCAAATGTCGGTGGAAATCCGTAATTGATGATTGAATTTTTGCCAGAAAAAGCGCTCCTTATTCAAATAGTAATGAAAATCAGTCAAATATTGGTAAATCAGATGGTAAACTTTGCACATTTTCTTGAGTGCTTATCGTGACCTTCAATTTTAAGATATATGAGATTATTTTTCGGATGATGTGGAATGTCAATAGCCCCCAGTAGAACCGCGGTAAAATACACCTATGGCCACGTATCACATCCGTGA
>CAKNXH010060604.1:0-19593 GCA_932178445.1 Andricus quercusramuli | reverse complement strand
CATGTGGACGGACCCTGCCACAGACGCTCTGAGGAGGAAGGGACTCGACACCTTACTTGAAGGCGCAAGTCCTCGCTTTGGTTGCGAGAAAGACATGCGCCAGCAAGCGGTAGCCGCCTAGCGGCGAGTCCCTACAATATTTGCCATACGTTGTAATTATGGCGTCCTACTAATTAATAATCCTCCAAATTTTTAATTTTGAGTGTTCCAAGTAAATATGTTTGCTGGCGTCCTTTCAATAATAATCCTCCAAATTTTTAATTTTGAGTGTTCCAAGTAAATATGTGGGATAGGTCACGGTCCGACCCATCGTGAGAGTTGTGGTGTAGCGTTCCGTGTCGGGGTCAACAGTTGTAGATATTTGCCATACGTTGTAATTATGGCGTCCTACTAATTAATAATCCTCCAAATTTTTAATTTTGAGTGTTCCAAGTAAATATGTTTGCTGGCGTCCTTTCAATAATAATCAGTGAAGAAGACATTGCACGTCCTCAGTCGGAACGTGTGATCGATGGGTCGGTCGGGACGCAAGTGATCTTGAGTGAAGCGGTCGCTTTAGATCGAGGAGAGGGGAGACGCTGGTGGAGCGGGAGCTCGGAGTAGGGAGATCCACAGTGAAACTCGCTCACGAACGCGCTATTACACGGTGCTTGGTAAGGAAGGTTCCTACGGTTCTGACGTATGGTATAGGTATCGCTTAGTCAGATAGGTATCTGAAGTGCCATGTGAATGCTATAGAACGCTATACCATATCCCTATACGGACTTATCGGATGCGCCCTCTAGTAGCACGATATTAGGTGCGCGCATCCGTAAGAATGATGCGCAAATCATAAGCAAAATAGCACACGTAGTGGGAGAACCCCAATTAGTGTGCGTGCCGTGCGTGTGATGACGTTTTAAGGGGAGTGTACACTTCTTATTGTTATTGTTATTATTATCAATAAAAAACGCGTAAAACGTAAGTGATAGGTCAAAATCGATGTCAATTTATGATACGGATATCACCCAGATAACATTCTGTTAGCACACTGATGGCGTATATGCACGCAGATCTGCGGATCGACGCGCAGATTGTGCTCTCACCTGATGAGACATATGCGTCATCATATGCCTGGCATATGTCTAGCAGAATCTGACGCATAATCTGCTACGCATATCGCTAGCAGATCTGTTACGCATATCGCTAGCAGATCTGTTACGCATATCGCTTGCAGATCCGACGCATATCTACGACAAATATAAACACTACTTCTAATTTGAATTTTTTTGCATTTTGAGAGAATTGTCAATGCTCAAAAATGCGAAATTCCAATTCGCACTAGTGTGGACTTTATGTATGCGCAGATAGAGTGTGGACTCTACGGGTTAAAATGAGAACAAAAAGGAATATCATGGATGCGTGCACATGTACCGGCGAACCATACGTCTTGAATTACGATTTCAAGGGAAAAAACCGCAATTCCAAGATTTTTTGGAAATAGTGAAATCTTTCGATGTAATGGAAGTTGTCAAAAAGATCACTGCACAAAACATAACCCGATTTTATCATTATTAAGAAATTGGACTATGTCACGCGTTTGTATGTTGCGCTGGATTTTCACGCCATGCGACCTGTATGTAACAAAGGAAAATAGTGACCTTGACTTTTAATCCGTGTTATCTAACCATGCAGCACAAAATGATGCAAATAATTGCGAAAACGACGCGACTCACTTGCGAGCTTGATGAAATTCGCAAACTGGACATTTGCCGGCATGCGCGCGCATTCCTCGAGAAATGGTTCCCACGAATTTTAAAAAACTATAATTTTCAAAGAAATCTTCATTTGAGTAGACTAATTAATTTTTTGTAATATTGATGTTGATTTGACGAACTTCATTAATCTATTTTTATAATATTCAATACATTCAGGATGGCCTGGAAACATGGAGGAGATAAATATTTTTTTTAACAAGGTTATGTATAAATACCGGCACCGACAAATAAAATGCGCGATATCACTTTGAAAATAACAAAAATTTGGTTATATTTTAAAAATTAATTTTGCCAGAAAAAAAATAAAGATGGAAATCCTAATTTTGGAAATTTTGAAAATTTGTCGGAATAAAGTAAATTTTTGAAAATTTTTGGATACTTTATATTTTTGTACATTTCCGGAAAAAGAACGAAACTTAAAGTTTTCAATTCTTCAACATTTCAAAAATTTCAAAAGAATCCCAAAATTTTTTTAATACTTCCAAAAATCCACAAAATTAAAAAAAAATTATTTAAAAAATTTCAATATTGTTTTGAAAATGGTTTATATAACTTTCCAATAACAATTAATTTGATAAGTAATAACTATAGGAAAATTAAATATTATTAGAAAGAATTCTGCCCTCATAGTGATTGCAGACTGCGTCACATTCTCACGGTATTGTGTGATGCAGAGTGTGTTGGCCAAATGCGACTCATAGCGCTCGCAGATGTGTGCTCGACAGTCCATGCTGGCGAGATGAGTGCGTTATTGCACGCAGAACCTGACAATCACAATCTGCGGATGATCTGCGTCGCACAATTGTTATCTGGGCATATTATAGTTTAGTATATGCGGTACTCAAAATTCAAAAATGACATCCATTCTTACCTAAATATTACGGTTTACGAGATAAGTGTTGTTAAAAACAACAATAATGGAAGGTTCCCCTCAGGTCCCAGTGGAACGTTCCTGGAACGTTCCCAAGGTCGGACATTTTACACGTTGCGGGAACGTTCCAGTGGAACGTTCCGAAGGTGCCCGCGGAACGTTCCGTGCTATTAGGGCTGTAAAAGATAACTTTTAAAAAGATGTAAAATTGTTGAAGAATTCCCTCGCGATCAAGGAGCAGCCATCAACATATTTTTAAATAACTTATTTTGTAGTAATTTTCATTACATTATCATATTATTTGTCATTAACATGTTACTTTGTTTAATCTGGTTGCGGCTTATTTTTTGTTTTGGTTTTGATACCTAAGTTTAATAATAAAACAGGTTATTAGAAGTTATTTTTCAAATAAATTAACAATATTATTTTAATTTCATTTTGAAATTTAGGTTGCAACTTATATAAAAAAAACCCCTTCATCGGTGTAACGGGGTACCCGGGTATCCACCTCCCTTTTTTTCAATTTTTTTAATTCTTAAGAAGAGAACTAACGTGCGGTAGCTGCTTGCCAAATATTTCTGTAGCACAGAACATCCAAAGTCATATTTCCCACCCCGTAATAATAATTTTAAAAAACCCCTAAGACCAGTCCTACCACCTTTACCTGAACAAATCCGAAGACCTTCTACAGAAAACACTCAAAAAATTAAAAAATTTGAAATAATCACCCAAATCACCTTCAGAAAACACCAACTTATATTTCCAACCCCATGATAATATTAAACAACCCCCTAAGACCACCACTACTACTTTCACCTTAGCAAATCCCAAAAGCCTCTACGTAAAACACTCAAATCATTAAAATTTTTTGAATAATTACCCCAGTCAACTTCAGAAACCCACAAGTTATATTCTCCACCCTATAATAATATTGAAAAACCCCCTAACACCACCACTTCCACTTTTGCCTTAATAAATCCGAAGAGCATCCACGTAAAACACTCAACAAATTTCAAAATTTTAAATAATCACACAAGTTACCTTCAGAAAACTTCGAACTATATTTCCAACCCCATTATAATATTCAATAACCCCCTAAGACCACCCCTTCCACTTTTAATTCGATAAATCCTAAATGTCTTCACGTAAAACAATAAAAAAATATAAAAAAATTTGAAATAATCATCCAAGTCATCTTCAGAAAAACAAAAATTATATTTCCAACCCTATGATAATATTCAACAACCCCCTAAGACCACCCCTTCCACTTTTGCCTTAATAAATCCTAAGAGTATCCACGTAAAACACTCAACAAATTTCAAAATTTTAAATAATCACACAAGTTACCTTCAGATAACTTCGAACTATATTTCCAACCCCATTATAATATTCAATAACCCCCTAAGACCACCCCTTCCACTTTTAATTCGATAAATCCTAAATGTCTCCACGTAAAGCACTAAAAAAATATTTGAAAAATTGATATAATCATCCAAGTCACCTTCAGAAAACCAAAAACTACATTTCCAACCCCAAGATAATATTTAACAGCCCCCTAAGACCACCAACACTTTTACCTGAACAAATCCGAAGACCCTCCACGTGAAAGACTCAAAAAATTCAAAAGATCACTGAATCCAGGTTCAAAAAACACCAAATTATATTGTCAACTGCACGCGTTTTTAGTCGGTCTTTACGGTTAGGTTTCCGATAGACGTCTCTATGCACTTACCCGATTGAGAACGATTCAAACGCTTGTCCCGATTGAAAACGATTGAGAACGATGAACAAAATTTTGTCCCTATTAATACCAATTCAAAACGATTCACCTGTTAATCGGTCTCAATCGGGTCCAATCATTTTTTTCTAGAAGGGTTTAAATTTACACGTTGTGTATACCTCACGCTGCACACTCGATCATTGTACTTCCCCCACATTTTTGCATCCGACTTTTAAAATTAAAGGTCAAACCATCGACAACTGAAATTTAGTGATTATGAGCTCTCCACCCCCCTCTCCCTCTCTTTCTCCGATTTTGAATACTGTTCGACGGTTATGTTCAACGCCAACGAAAGATCTATAGGTGAGCTACAAAAATGTCAAAATTGGGCAATGAGAGTAATATTGCATTGTAATAGGTAGACAGCTGCAGATGACATGTTGAGTGGACATACTTAATTATAGCGAAAGCTAATAAAGAATCTCTCTCTCTCTCTCTCTCTCTTACTGCGAGATCACCCCGCTACTCCACCACTATGCAAGCTCCTTTGTACTCATGCGCGTCCTTAATGCATTAGTGTACTCTATATGACACCAAGCCCACATAAAGTTTCATTTTTGCCGTGTGGCCCCACTGCCACACACATTTTTATTCATTTTTTTCGAAATCAAAAATGGCATAAGGATAATTTGCAAGTCTTTTTTTCATGAACCAGAATCTTTGAAAACAATTCTTCAAACAAAAAAAATTTTCTTGAAAATGCTCTGAGTTTTTAATTTTTCGTCGAAAATATCTGGTTCCATTGCACAAATCCTTCAAAAGTTAGCGTGGCTACAACATTCAGTTACCAAACATTATACAGACATACAGGCATACAGTAATTCAGACTAGGAGGCTTTAGCCACTGCGAAATCTAATACCTTCTCTGATGAGAATGTAAAAATGTTTGAAAAGACATAATTTTAAATTGAAGCCTCAAAGATTTAAAACAGGTTCTAATAATTTATAAAAGTCTCAAATTATAGAAACGATGTTTACAGACGGATGTTCAAGAATAACTGTTATCAAAAGTGAATAATTGTATAGGTGAGAACTTCTAATAAACCTTTGATGAAAAAACGCGCCAAACCTTGAGAATATTAGATTCAAATAAAATATTATTGAATTAGGTAATAAGAATTTAAAAGGAAAATTAATGCATAATGCTTTGATAAATTTAATTTATATTTATGACACAGGCACACAAAAAAAAGAAAGTTGTCTAAACTTTTGACCAGACTATGTTGGTCTCATGTTTAATGTTGTTTAATCCCTGCTCAGAGCCTGTCTGCCCCTAGCTTTGAAACCGTTAAACCTAATCTCAAACCTGCCTCCAGTTAGGCAGAATGAACGATCTTCCAGTTATAGGGGCAAAATACCCAGATAGCAAAATCCCCGCCGACTGTAAGCGATTGCCGGCCCGCGGTCCGATAGATCGGACCGACGTGCCGGCAGATATGCACTTTAATATGGACACCAATGATGTCTGTATGCCAGCCCGACAGGCGGGAGCGACGCGGTCCGGCGAACTGCATGACCGCCGGTCCGGTAAAATGCAGGCTGAGTGTGCGAGTAGATTAGAATTTAAAAAAATCTTTTTTTATGTAAATAAAATAAAAATTTTCAAATAGCACGAAAGGTAATGACGAAATTTTGCGTATAATAAGTCCAAGTTGAAAGAAAAATTGAAAATTTTTTTCTTATAAAAAGATATATATAAAAATTGATTAGCATTTCGAACTCGAAAGTTCATTGCCTCACTACCCGATTCGGGTAGTGTTTCTAGGTGGATAAATACTACCAGTGTGGGTCCACCACACCCACGACGGGTCAACAACACGCAGTATTCCCTGAACGGTCACCCATCCAAGTACTAACCGCGCCCAACGCTGCTTAACTTCAGTGATCTAACGGGAACTGGTGTTTTCAGCGTGGTATCGCCGTTGACTATAAAAAGATATATATCTTTTTATAATATTGACATTTTTCTTTCAACTTGGACTTTATATTATTATACGCAAAATTTCATTACCTTTCATGCTATTTGCTAATTTTGTTGATTTGAAGGACATCGACAGCAAAAAATTGCTAACAAATTTAATCCAGAAAATAGAAATAGGTTTTACAAAATTTCTAAATCTTTAGGTTATGTACATAACATGTTGATGTGTTTCACCTAAGACTGGAATTTTTAACCGAAACCCATAGGTTTCGTGAAAGCATTCACGCCTCCTCAGAAACAAAAGTTTCACTTAGAAGAGTAGGCTATACATAGAGTTTGTAACCTAAAAATTATGTTTTGACGATGCCTCGGTGTCGAGTGATCCTTCTATTATTTACCTGGAACGAACAATTGTTTGCAAATCGCACACTTTCACTCACATCCGAGCGAAAATTCACGTGTGTGAACGATCTAAAACGCGCATGCGCGTTTTCGACACAAACTCACTCAAACTACTCGCACTATCAGCCTGCAGCGGTCGTGCAAGTCGCGGGCTCGTAGTTCCTCGCCGTTTGCAAGACCGGCGGGCGTCTAATATGCCGGACCGTTCTCCGCCCTTCGGTCGCATTCCGACTCTGCCGGCCTGTCACGCGCATTCAGCAGGCACGCTGGTCTCCAGCCCGTCGGGCCGATCACGTGCCGGCACGTATTTTTATCTGGGATAAGTCCAAACAAAGTTATCTTATGTTTTCTGGTTCGCTGAGTGTGGATCTGGGGCTTTCTTCTTAGAAAAGTCTCAGTTTTACTTCATATTTTAGATTATTTGAGCCTTCAAGTTTTGTGTTCGAAAAAAAATTAATCACGGGACTTTAAGCAGAAATCACGTGTGATGTCCTCATGATGTCTACCTACAATTAAGAAATTGATTGAAAAAAGACTTTTTTTAACTTTTAAAACAGTCTGGGGTTCATTGTGGTCAATTTTGTTCACTCACATTTTCACCCTGAGACTTCGAGAAATTTCAAATAGTCGAAATATTTCTAAGTTCAACTTGAAAGAAAATTCCTGAAAAATAAGTCTAAGATAGTTTTTCTTTATATTTTAGATTATTTGAGCCTTCAAGTTTTGTGATCGAAAAAAATTAACCACAAGACTTTAGCTTTAAGCAGAAATCACATTTAATGTTCCCATGATGGCCTCATGATGTTTATATATAATCAAGAAGTTGATGAAAAAACGTTTTTTTCACTTTTAGAATAGTCTGGGGTTCATTGTGTAGGATGAGTTTTTTTACTCACATTTTTATGAGTTGTGTAACACAAAAGTGTATCGCTTTTAGGGTTGGCGAACTTTCCACCCGGAATGATTGACATTTTTTGCGTAACTCCGTAAAATGGTAAAGAAAATTAGAACTAACGTCGATGGACTACTATTTTCTGAAAAGTAAAACAAAAATTTATAAGGCGAATTATATCGTCGTTAAAACAGAAATACGTCTTTTGAAAAAATCCATTGACGTTGATTTGTATGCTCTTTACCGTTTCCCAAGAATTCAGTTGAAAATATTTTTTATTTGAATGTTATTTTGGGGATATTAAAAATCAGTGCACTAGCGTTACGGAAGTCGCTATGGAAGTATCATATACCCTTAATAAAGATCTAACTTTAAAATCTAGGTATATTTCCTTCGTTTAACATATTTATTCAAAATCATGAAAATCTTCCACAAGACGTTTTGAGGATATCCTACAGACTTCCTTACGACATTGTCTTCGGGATATCCTTTAAAGACATCCTAAAGACGAAAAAAGGTCAGACATAGGACCTTTGTAAGACATTAAGCTATCCCAGATAGCAAAATGCCCGCCGACTGCAAGCGATCTGCCGGCCCGCGTTCCGACCGATCGGACCGACGTGCCAGCAGATATGCACCTTAATGTGCACACCATTGATGTCTATATGCCCGCCTGACAGGCGGGAGCGATGCGGTCCGGCGAACTGCATGAACGACGGTCCGGTAAGATGCAGGTTGAGTGTGCGAGTAGATTAAAATTAAAAAAATCTTTTTTTATATAAATAAGATAAAAATTTCCAAATAGCCCGAAAGGTAATGGCGAGATTCTGCGTATAATAAGTCCAAGTTGAAAGAAAAATGTTAATATTATACAAAGATATATCTTTTTATAATATTGAAATTTTTCTTTCAACTTGGACTTTATATTATTATACGCAGAGTTTCATTACCTTTCGTGCTATTTGCTAATTTTGTTGATTTGAAGGACATCGACAGCAAAAATTCGCTAACAAATTTAATCCAGAAAATAGAAATAGGCGGTTTTACATGTTAGGAAACTGCATTATATACTTTACAAAATTCTTATAATTTTTTTCAATTTGTTTTTTAAACTATGATCTTATAGCTAACATGAACAATTGTTTGCAAATCGCACACTTTCACTCACATCCGAGCCTAAATTCACGGGTGTGAACGCCACAACACGAGATGAAACACGACAAGAACAGCTGATCCAAAACGCGCATGCCATGTTTTTATAATTTCAGTTATTCTAATTGATGGTCATTATCTCGTAACAATGAAAGGGTTATTCGTGACAAGTATACGAAAGCAGCCGTCTACTCGTAGCGGGGAGCCTGCCTCGGAGACTACCGAGCTACTGGGCCCGGAGTGGCATCCCCCTACCGGGCGGTAGGGTTCCTACCCGCGGTAGTAGTTTGAGAAACTTTGCTTTAAAGCCGGGTTTACACCAAGCGAGCATCGTTCGCGAACGCTGTTCGCGAACGTTCTCGAACAGAAGCTCGCTCGGTGTAAACGCTTGCCCGTACCGAACAGTGTTCGCGAACGCTGTTCGCGAACGTTTGTTCGTGCTCGTCCGTGTTCGGCCGCTTGTCGGTAAATCGACGAACCATCAAAGGGATTCAGAGTTCGTTGCGCGTCCGGTGTAAACGGTACTTCGACAGGAGCACGAACAGCATTTTTCGGAGTGCATCGAATTTATTGTTTTTATTCTAAAACATGGAGTGGGACAACGAAAAGTGCCTGGAAATAATTGTGTTTTCAATGATTTCCGTTTGAAATTCTTTTAAATTTTGAAAACTGGAAACCGCTACATTTGAATAATTTGTTTAATAAAATTATTCAGTTTTTATTTTTTTTTTACATCTTCATGTGTGAAATCTTAATACTAAACAAAAGAATAGTTAAATAAATTTCTTCAAAAATGAAATTCAAATTTGGTTCTTATCATTATAACATATATTAATGAAATTAATATTATATTAATCACATTTCATGAAATAGTACAATTTTCAATTATTTTCGTTTGGAATTCTTTAAAATTTTGAAAATTGGAAGCCGCTGTAGTTGATTCATTTGTTTAATAAAATTATTCAGTTTTTATTTTTTTTTTTGCATCTTCATCTTTGAAATCTTAATACTAAACAAAAGAATCGATAAATAAATGTCTTCAAAAATGAAATTCAAATTTGGTTCTTACCATTATATCATATTATTATATTAATTATATCAATATTATATTAATAAAATTAATATTATATTAATCACATTTCATGAAATAGTACAATTTTCAATTATTTTCGTTTGAACTTCTTCAAAATTTTGAAATTGACAGTTTTGATAATGTGGGTGCCATGTTCGTGCACTCTTGTCGGAACACGGACGAATGCTCGCGAACAACTGTTCGGCTGTGCTCGGCTCAGGCAGTGTGAACGGGAAGCTCCCCCCCTGTTGACGAATGCTCGCAAGCATTCGCAAACGTTTGCGAACATTCACGAACGTTCGCAAACGTTTGCGAACGATGCTCGCTTGGTGTAAACCCGGCTTTAGGAATCTCCATATAGTTGAAAAACTGACCGGTTGAATTTTAACTCTGAAGTAGATTTCGTGAGATAAATATGACACGAATATTGTTGAGCCTTGAAGATAGCATTAACTGGCTTCTTTAATACACTCATGAACAATATTCGTTCCCATTTTTCTCAAGAAATTATTTAAACCGCAACATTTTTTAATTTACTGATTATCTGTCATTCTCGATGCATTATGTCTTATCCCGTTGCTGAGATATGTTTGAAAACGAATAAATACACATTAAATGCAATACTTTAGCCATACTTAAGTATAGCTGATGAAGTATATATCTTATACTTGAGCTATATACTTCATATATACTTCAGCTATACTTTAGCTATATACTATTTTAATATATGCTTAAAGTACGGGTTTGTATCATTTACCACCCAGCAAAAAAGAAAGAATTGATACGGATTGGGGCGAATTAACATTTTTGTAATGCGCGTGAATTCCGTTTTCTGATTCGTTCAAACGCATTGAGACGCATTTAGATGAATTGAGACAGCGCGAATTGAATGCGTGGTCGACGTCAATCAGAAAAAAATGGATAAAAAGTGCATGCGTCGAGACTTGAAACAGCGATCCCTCGTGTATCAGTCCAGAGTACCTGCCACTGAGTTACGAGACAATTTACTAAACATTTACAATCAATTCTATATGTTCTGCACGTTGGTTTTTACTGTTACGGATTGCATTGTATAAATCAACACTTGCTGAAATTCGCCGTGACGCATTGGGGCGAATTCAAGTGTGTATTTTACTCACACGAATTCAGAAGCATTGACTAATGTTGAAGCGTTTGCGTGCTGACGCATTGAAGTATATTCGCTGTCTTTAGACTTTTGCACTGTATTTGTACGTATAGAACGATACTTTTGAATACGTTTTAATGTGACATTTTTTGTAGGGTGGCGATGATGAGCTGCGAGATGGTCCGGCAGGTCTCACAAATCAAAAAGCTGGCCAAAAAGAACATCTGCCACAAATGGTAAACAGTGGAACATCAACGTACCTGCTGAGGATGCTTTGGCTAGCATTAGCAATTTGGGACAGAAAATTTAAGACGAAGTTTCCTGCAAAGTACCCTCATGTACAGAAAGTTGCAGTCAGCGATCTTATCGCAAAGATGAATGATATTAGGAATAGTCCACTTATCTCAGAAGACCGAGAAATGGAGATTAACCCAGATAGCAAACGTGCGGGGCACGTTACTCGCACGGCATGCGGGGCACGCGGTGCGTGCTGGGTACGAGGCATATGGGTCGCACTTGGTGAGGGGCACGTACGTGCGACGCACTTTGTGATAGGCACGATGTGCGGCGCATGTGTGTCGCACTTTGTGAGCTTCCCGCAAGCTTACCATGCAAGTTTCGATCAAGTTTGCCTCGCAAGCTCCCCGCATACAATACAGGTCTCCCTAAAGTTTGCCGTAAGGCGGACATTGTCTTACTTGTGGAAAACTTGCCTAAACCTTGCTAAGCTGTCGAACCTTGCATTGCAAACTTTAAGGCAAGTTTGCTGCAAACTATTGTGTTATCTGGGAACACTACTATTTCTTCATGTTTTGTATAATTTGTATAAGTGCTTATAATAACATTATGTGTATAAATAGATGCCTATCAAAAAATGCGAGGCATATGCCTCGCACATACGTGCCTCTTGCATTGTGTGACGCATAAGCCTCGCACGTACGTGTCTCTCGCAAAATGCGACGCATGTCCCAGCTGAAAATTCCTGCACAGGAACCTCGGAGAATCTTGCACATGTTTTTGAAGTAATGAAGTAGTAATTTAGTAAGTAATTTAGTAATTTTGATTACTCCAGCATTCCTGGAAATTGACCAGATTCACACAAATTTACCAACTTAACAAAGAAGTTTTAAAAAAAGAGCTCAAAAGACCAAACACACTTATCATCTTCAAAAAAGTATATTTTTAATTAATAACTTCTACACATAATCTAACAACACACTTTTACAAAAAAAAACGCTTATCGAAAATTCATATCTTTCTCTAAATTCATACTTTCCAGTCACATCGAGTCGCATTCATTCACACGTGCCGACACAGAAATAAAATGTGCTCTACAACAGATTTTACAAACCTCATTTCCTTTTAAACAGTTTTATATAATAAAAATATTTGCACTTTGAATTCATTATTTTGCCTTCTACTTTCTCATACAAAAATTATATACTCTTCTAACATAAGAAAAACAATAAAAAAGATGCAGAATCGCTTTAACCTTAATCTTAAATTATCGAGCCTGGAAGCAAAGACTAACTAACTTATTTACAAAATGGCCTAATTTTGTATTATCTTCTTTAATCAACCTCAAAAAAGGTCCTTGCCTGCGGCCCTTCTTTTCTGTTGTTGACTCAGATAAACCGAAATTGGCTGACGAATATTCCTGGCAATCATTCTCTGTTTAAACCACTTTAAAGCCAAAGAACTTTGTGCTTTTAGTTTTTTTTCTTTTTTTTGGAGACTCATGACCTCAAAATCAGTTGTGCTTCCACAATCACTTGCAGAAATAAGACTTTTACTTTTTGATGCAACACTGTAACGTCGATCGTGCATTCCAAGAGACGGCGTTGTGAAATCATTTTGTTTCGAGACCTTTTGTCTCTTTTTGGGTCTTGGAACATCTTCAAGATCTTCGATAAGTTCATCCGGCAAGCGTTTAATATTTCCGGAATTATTCGCAACCTTTAGTTCTTCAACGTGTCCCTTTTTCTTCTTCTTTTTCTTTAATTGCTTGCCTGCTTTTATGCTCTCTGATTCCTTCTTGCTGACTTCCACAGCCTCGTTTCTAGCATCGGCAAAACTTAAAGTTTCGGGTTCATCCTCAGAATCGGAAGACGCTTCGTAACGTGTGGAACAAGCGACTGGAAATTTGTCTCCAGGTTTTCTTTTTTTCAACTTCTGATCTTCAACTTCTAGATTCTTATTTTTTTTCTGTTTCTCGGATGTGGAAACTTTAATTGCTTCTACTTCTGATCCCTCTTTTTCTTTCTTCTTTTTAAGTTTCTTCGAGATTTTCGTGTTCTCTTTATTTTCTTCGATAAGAGACACGTTTGCTACAGGACTTTTCGCCAATTTAGCTTCGGAATTTTTTAGAATGTTGTCAGTCGAGTTCTCGGATTCCGATTCTGAACAGAGATTTACTTTGAATTGTCGTTCTTGCTCAGGAGATTTTTTCTCTGCCTCAATTTGCATTTCACGTTTCTGAATATCTGTTTCCATATCTAGAATTTTTCTTTCCTGACTTTGTATTTCTATTTCCTGTTCTTTGATTTGATTTTCCTGACCTGAATTCACAACTTTGGTGGGACAGTTTAGACTTCTTCTGGTTTCTTTGACTTTGGAGGGTGACTGTTCTTTTTCTGGTTCTTCGGGCTGTTTTTCCTCGTCGTCGTCTTCTTCTTCGGTAGCGGAATCTAAATTCTCGATATTGGTTACTGGTTTGGTTACTTTAGGAGATTTCCCTAAATTGTGTTCAAAAACAGAGTCGTCACTGTCTTCTTCATCTTCAACGTCTTGTTCGTCCTCTTCGCCTTCTTCATCTTCTTCTTCACTCTCATCAACGACGAAATCTGCAAGATCTGAACCTTCATCTTCGGAATCCGAATGTTCGCTTTCTGAGGCTCGACAATTATCAGCAGGTACGTCATCGTCAGAATAGTGGGTAATGGTTTCACCATCGAGATTATATTCTTTGGCGATGTCGGAGTCTATACTTTTCGAACCTTCATCGGCAGAGTCTCCCCCGTCATCCTGCAAATTGACATTCATTTTATTAAGTACTACTCGAGGGGTTAACCACTTGACTTTAGTGTACGTCAGATTTCAAGATTTCAAAGATCTCAAAAGATTTTACAAAAATTTCAGAAAGTCTCCAAAGATTTGAAAGGCATCATAAAGATTTTGAAATTTTTACCAATATTTCAAAGACTTCGCAGATTTCATAAAGATTGCAAAGACTGCACAAAAATGTAAATGATTGTACAACAATTTCACAAAGATAAAAAAAATTTCACAGATTTTAAAGATTTCAAAGGTTTCACATCTATTTAAATCATTTAACAAAGTTTTCAATGATTCCCCGAAAATTTCAAAGATTTCGAAAGAATTAAGAAAGGTTTAAAAGAATTCACAAAGATTTCGCGAAGGCTTGTACGCTAGATTTCAATAATGATCAGCCCTGGGTATTACGAGTACTAATATATTTATTTATTTAGCAGCAAAACTAACAGAAAGTTCCATTATTTATAGTCTTCTCCATAATGACAACCTACAAAATGAAACACATACAATTAAAATAATAAACACTATTTAGCAAATTAAATTTTCACTTTTCTAGCATGAAATCCAATGGATTTACCAACTGTATTTTCACAAGCGAAATAAACTTTGAAATTTGTAATAATAAAGTTGCTGAATAAAATTGATAGGCCCGTTTTATTTTTTCTAAGCTACATATAAGGCATACCAAAATTAATCAACACAGCGTTGTAAAGACATTCCACAAAGTTAGTTTGAAAACTTTGAATTCCATGGAGGTATTTTAAATTCTGGTTAAATTCTACAGAATTTCGATTTCAAAATTGCTTGCCTTTTCCAGGTGTTTTCGAGGACAGTTGAACAAAAATTCAAAAACCTCACACTGACAGTCCCATTCCAGCAAAATTAGATGGGTAATTCTCCGACAAAGTGTAAAATTTTGCCCCTTAGCATACAAGTAAACCCCCTGGTTTCCAAAAATCGAGTAACCTCAATAATTGACTTTATAAAGTATCAATACAGGAAGCATGCCTATTGGTCAATTATGGAGGTTACTCGATTTTTGGAAACCAGGGGCTTATACGTATGCCAGGGGACAAAATTTTACACTCTGACGGAGAATGAACCAGATACGTTTCAGGGAACAAAGAAATTTCATTCATGAAAGATAATCACTCATTTATTAATTCTTATCAAATTAATCTATTTCATTTCTAATGAATATAATTCATCTCTTTAAAATAATACTTTTCAAAACTTTTCAACTTGCAGTATTTTCAAATGATACGAGTTTAGTTTACATCCATGTTGAACTTGATTTTTCCTAAATTTGTAGTTTCTTTAACTTAAAGATTTTCAATTTGGAATACTTTTTAAGCTCTAGCTTTTTTTTTTTGTAAATTTAAATGCTTGCTAACTCGAAAAATTTTAATTTTCTTTTGTTTAATTGTTTAATGACAGAAGTAAAGGTAAACGGTAAGGATAATAAACTACATTTAAACATTTAATTGTTTAATTTCAAATCCAATAATTTACAAAACTCGAATCTTTTTTATATGAATTATTTTGAATTGGTAGTGATTTCTAATTTAAACTATTTAAAAAACCAATAACTCTTAATTTTAAATTTTGTTGTTATTGATACAAGACGAAATTCTATTTTAATTTGTAAGTAACCATTTTGATGGGAAGTATTTAAAATTAAATTACAAATTAAGTCTATTAAGTTAAATAAATTGCATAAACTTAACTTCAAGGCCTTTAAAATTAAACCGTATTTATATATAAATCATTCAAAATTGTACAATTCCAAATTAGAATTAGTTCAAATTCGAAGCTTTAAAAATGAGACAATCTCTAAAACAGCTCAAAGTATCCCAAATTAAATCATTTCGAATTTTAATTCTGCATATGTATGTATGATTGTATGTATGATTGTATGTATATATGTAATTTCAAATTTAAGTCTTTCTGAAACTTAAAAATGTATTAAATATAAGGGGAGCGGTTTTAGAATGTAATAATTAATATAAAACCCTAAAAAAGCGTACATATGAGAAATAACTGTACTATTCTATTTATAACAATGTATTATTTAAAATAATTGAAAACTTCAAAACTGAACAATTTTAAATTTAGGAAAATTAAAATTCAAGAGATTCACACCGAAACATTAAAAACAGCAACTATTCCAATTTGAGAACGTATTAAAGAAAAATGTGTGCTTTTCAAAATCCATCAATTTAAGATAATTAACTTTGAAACGATATTCAATTTAAAAATAGACCAACAATAATTAAAGCTTTCATTCGGAAACTCTAAAAATTTGAAACTAAATATATATGAATGCTGTCCTATAAAAGTGCCCAATTTTGAATGCATTCAAGCCTTAAATTAAAACCTATGAATTAAATTAATTAATTAAATTATGAATTTTTAAATTATTCAATAATTGAACGCAATCAATTCAAATTTGTGTAATTGGAAGCTTTTTGAATATCAAATCATTTAATTTGGAACATTTCAAACTTAAAATTACTTAACTGTTAAGGCTTACAATAAGTATTTTAAGCATTACCATTGCAATATGACCAGGGCCGCATTTAGTACAGGGGCCAGCAGGGCCCCCACAAATGCGAAAACAATCAGGGTGGCCGCTTTTTTCGTTTCGTTTAAAAAAATTCCCGGTCATCAAAAAAAATTTCCCGGTCATGCTTTTATTCATATACATAATACTGACCGATTCAGTACAAACAAAGCGATTTTTACCCTAACTTAAGGTTAGAAATACTTTTTTTACTTGAATATAACCCCTAGTAACTATTGCTTTTAGAGAGAGCGTTTACGTGTTTCTAGAAGTAACATTATAATATCATTCAATTTCAGCACGAATTGAAAAAAATCATCGGTTTTTTAACTAGCAGAAATATTGCATGTTGAACTAACCCACCTAGTGACTAAAATATAACTTTACAACAGGAATTCGTTTTGTAAACGAAACGATATCACAGGGTTTTGACTTAATACAAAACATATTTGAAATATTTCGTACATAGTAGTAAACGCTTTTACATTTAGTGAACCAGTTTTTTGATCTCTTGGTCGATGACTTTCAAGCCCAAAACCGAATTTCGTTGAAAACTTTAAAAATTCCCGGTCACCGTAAAAATTCCCGGTCATTTCCCGGTTTTTCCCGGTCATTTCCCGGTCCAGCGGCTACCCTGAACAATTGAAAATTGTCCACGCTTTCGGTGACCTTTTTTCTTTAGAATCGGTCCTGGTCACCGCTTAAGGGCCCCCACATTCTATTCGGCCCTGGTGCCCCCACAATCCTAAATGCGGCCCTGAATATGACAATCGATTTCTAATAGAAAAAAATTTTTAATTCTTTATGAGCGGAATATACGGTAATTTTTGTTTGAAATCGATTAATATTTTTTACCTCCTCGAGCGTGTTGAAAATGGAATAAATTGAATTTAAACGTAAAAAATATGAAAAAATGAATTCTTACAATCGACAATTGTTTTATGTAGGTATGTAGAACTATACGCTCGAAGAATTTATGGAAGTATCTACTTGATATTGAAAAAATGTGGAGAATTAAAAATTAAAAATAGGGCACATTTTTTTTTATTTTATTTTTATTGAATTGCGCGCAGAAAATTACTTAAAAAATAAATGATAAAAAGTAGATAATTATTTTATTAATTATTAACAATTACAATTTTTGAGTAAAATTCGCGTTGTTTCGGGAATGGGAAAATAATTGAAATCCCTTATGTAACCGTCTCTTTTGCAGAAATACAATACAAATTTTTTGAGGGTTTAAATTGATCACACGAAAATCACGTTTTTTCAGCCCACCCTATTGTACAATTTTAATTGAAAATGTTTAAATGCGCGTAATTAAAAAAAATTAAATTCAAATTGAAATAAAATTTGATCAATTTTTAATTTTGTATAGATTTTTATTATCAAATAGATACTTCCATGAATTCTTCAGGCATGTATTTCTACATATATAAAAAAAATTAAGACTAAGAATGCATTAATGGAATAAAAAAAATTAACAGTATATTCAGCTCATCAAGAACTAACAATTTTTTGCTATTAGAAATTGATCGCACGAAAATCACTTCTTTTCAGCCCACCCTATTGTACAATTTGAAGTTAAAATGTTTAAATCTTGAAGGTTTCACAAAACATTACACATTGACCAATTTCAAACGCCATGAATTTATTATTATTCATTATTATCTAATTTATTTATAAAGCTTTAAGGAGAAATTATGTGATTTATGGTCTCAATAATAAATTTTTTTGAACGATTAATGCTTTCAAACTACATGGCAAGCATGGAAATAAATAATAAATGAATTTAAAGTATTCTGAATAAATTCTTGTGTACTAGAGTAAGTGTGAGTATTACTGCGGAAAAAAATTAAGACGACTTTTGAAAATAAAAAACAAGTGTTTGAATGAGAAATTCGTTGCTCATTAATTCATGAAGCAATATTTGGTATTTAATTTGGTATTTAATTAATAGAATGCAGTCGTTAAAACGTGAAAAGGAATTAGATTTACGTGAAAATGCGAATCTAAAAAAAATGTCCATGCAGATATTACTGCGAGTTTGCATGAATTACTGCGCGCCAACTACTGCGGTAACCCAATGACTGCGCTTGAAATAATGAGATTTTATTTTAAGTATAGTTTCAAATAATGTAGGAAATTTAAACCTTGTAATTCATGTAAATTATAAAACATTAGCACGACTTAGATATACCAATACATTTATGTAAATTCTTAACGGGAAAACCTAGCTTTATAGCAATGACATATCCAGCTGAGTAGATAGTTTTCCTATTCGGTACTTAGTACTTTTACAGGCCCAGGCTTCTTGTCTGAATGTTTATTACATTTTTTGCTCTGATAGTTAACTAAGAATCTTTGTATTTTCTAGGCACTTCAGCAACCGATTATCCTCTGTTAATAGACCAGGAGCACATGACATAAATGATGTAATTACAGGAAAAAGAAAAAATTTTCATCTGGCAGGTTCGACTTACTAAGCCGAACGTAAAAATGGGTGATCAGGTGTGAGTGGAAGAGGTGAGCTGTGGCGACCTGGCAAAGGTGCCCATTTTTACGGTTCATTACCATGACTCGAAAGAGGTTGAAAATTTGTGTACACGTAGAAGATAACATATAAATAGCACCTGCGAATTTGCAATCACTTACCTGGATGTAAAGGTGCTGGCAATCATCTTCAAAGTTGCCAGAAATTCTGGTAAAATTTCTTCATATTGATTTTACAGGAAAAAGTTTCAAACAAAAGTTGGTCTACTTCGAAAAATGCATATTTTCATTCCTATATAATTTTTTAATGAAATTGATACATTTTGAGAAAACATCGATTAAGGAAATGCCAAAACAATAAAAAGCTATTTTTCTGTACAGCAAGTCATTTTTTCGAAAATTGTAAAAAAAAAAATGCTTCCCATCAGGTGTACTCCAACATTAGTGAGGAATATTTAATTCTAAGTTATGCTCATTTTTCATTCTTGTTAACATTTTTCCTTTCACCTT
>CAKNXH010060603.1:19979-48735 GCA_932178445.1 Andricus quercusramuli | reverse complement strand
TCCAGGGATACCATATGTGCATGAGCACAGGGTTAGGTTGAGGGTTAGGTTGCAAAGCTAATATTTTCTGAATGCTTTGTATATGTTGTTGGCATCTTAATGAAGATCCATTATTATTATTATTATTATTATTATTATTATTATTATTATTAGGGAGGGGGGTTAAATTTATCATAAGAGAAATTTCTACTGTAAAAATCCAAAAATCCAAAAATATTACAACTTGGAGGAAAGTTTAACAGAAATTCGATCTGTTGGAACAAAAGTGAATAATCCATTGACAAAAACACTCAATTGATTGCGTTACAAGTATTCAATGATGTGAACATTTTTTTAAAAAGCCTGCATTTATCGAGTAAAATTCAGCAATAGGGTTTTTTTTTTTTTTTTTTGAAATTTGGTTATATATGGGCCCTGTATGTTTTTTTAATTTAAAATTTTTGGTTATTGCATAAAATTTTTAATTTATGAATTTTCTGCACTATCATCTTTGCATATCAAAATTTCTAAATAAATAATTTAACTTTATCATAAAATTTATTTCTGAATGTCTTTAAACATTATTGATAGAAGAGAAAATTTAAATTGTAAATGGTTGTTTGATAATGGGAAATAATTATGTTCTTAACTTTTCGCTACCACACTATAATTTGTAAACTTTATTCAATTTTTAAAGAGATAACAGAAATTAGATTATGGGCAAAAACTTGTAATGAAGAATTCGCAAAAAATTAGAAGCTTTTTAATAATTATGAATGATTTGAAGAGATTTGATTTTTTCAAAATTTCTGGGAAATTTTTAAATGATTTTGATTTTATTTGAGAAGAATAATTTTGGGTTTTAGAGATATCATAATGTGTGGAAAAAGAATATGAAAGACTTTGAGACAATTTTTTTGATTTTTGAGGATTAACCAAATTTTTAGGCAAACTGAATTTTGCAGTGTGTCAAGAGAATGAAAAAAATGTTCTCAAGATATATGGGAAAATTGAAAAAAATTAAAAAACATTCTTAATTGTTTCCTAAAATTTCTGAAGAGAGTGCACAAGATTTTAAAGCAAAAATGTTGTAATTTTCCCAGATTATATAATTTTAAAAAAATTGAGTAAATTTAAAAGATATGCAAAAGTTTTGAAATGATTTAAAAATACTAGGAAAAATTAAAATAATTTTTAATTCCGTAAAATTAATTTTAGGAGATCTTTTTTTTTGTTTTCTCAAAAATCTCATAAAAATTATATTTATATAAATCTAAAAACAAAGTGATATTTATTTTCTTGTTCTAAATTCTCACGATTTTAATTTCAACTCAAATTTAAGTGTTTAAAAACTTTTAACGAATAAATATTCAAATGAAATTTTTATGTTATAATATAATTAATATTATTTTGTATTCTTTGTGGTATTGAAAAAAGTTTTAATCCAGTTTCGGATTGTTGGAATTTGATTATTTTTGGGTGTTTCATGTTTTTTGACTTGAATATTTTTGAAATTTTGAACCAAATACGTAAATTAAAACCAAAAATATTAATTTTTATCAAAAATTGGAACTTTTTTTTGAATTGACAAGAAATAATTTGAAAAAAAAACGAATTTTCAACATAAATGTTGAATTTTCTACCAAAATAATTAAATTTTCAACTGAAAAAAGTAAATTTCCAGCGGAAAACGGGACAGTTAATTTCTGACTCAGATAAAATAATATTAAACCACATTAATGTACTATCAACCAAAAAATTGAATTTGAACAAAGTAATTCAAAAGACGCATTTTCGACAAAATTGTTGAAACCTCGACCTAAACAGATTAATTTAAATTGCAATAATTAATTTATTTTCATACCAAAAGTTATCTTGAATAACTGAATTTTCAACCAGAAATATTAATTTTCAACTAAAAAAGATCATTTTTCAATCAAAAATTGAATAGTTACATTTTTAGTTAAAAAATGAATATTCAACCAAAGAGATACATTTTTATTATTGTAATAATAGTAAAAAGAAATAGCTAAAAATGATTCAGATTATTTTTTAAAAAAATTTCAAATCTTATTGAATATTATCCTTCTTAAATTAATTTTAAAAAAATGGTTAGTTTTTCTAGGAATTTTGATGCAAATTTTTTATTTGTTTAAGATCTTTCAAAATGCTTAAACAGTTTATAAATTTTGTGTTCGAAATCTTCAAAAATCTACATTGTGTTTTGAATATTTTGCAATCTTTTCAAAACTTCAAAATATATTTTTAACTTGCTTGATTATTCTACAAATTAATCATTGTTCAACTGTCATTCATCAATAATTTTTTTTCAAATCTCTTTGATTATTTATTATCTAAAATTAATTTTTCAAATAAAAAATCATTTTGAATTTTCCCGGCAAACTGAAGAATTTTTCTTATTTTCTTAAAACCTTTAAAGATCTTTGAAATGCTTCAAAATTTTATTTCGAAATCTTCAAAAATCAAAATTTAGGTTCGTATTTTTTGATATGTTTCCCAGTTTTTAATTAGGTTTGGAACTTCTCAAAACTTGTAAATATCTTTTAATCTCACTCAAATTTTTTGCAAATCAATAATGGTTGAATTGTCATTTATGGATCAAAAATTCAATATTTTCACTCACGCATTAAAAATTTCTTAAATAGAGGCTTTCTATTTCAAATATTTTATTTTAAAATTGTTTAGTTTTTAATACTTGATTCACAATAACTCATTTTGAATCAAGAGTAAAATATTGCTAAATATTAAAAAAAAAACTCCTTAAGGGGGTATTTCCATTTGACAGAGCTGTTTTCTGAAGTTTTGTAAAAATTCATAAAAAATACAATTGTTCATATTTTTGAATGGAAGTTTTTTTATATTTTTGAGCAGATCTTAAACCGACAAAATATTTCGTTATCAATTAAAAAGAAATAATAGGGGGTGCTGTAGCGTTTAAAAAAATGCGTCTTGGAAACGACACCCTCACTTGGCTGACATGATTCAGCTGCTCAAGGTCGTCTGAAGCAAACAAATCCAAGCAATTTTAAAATATATACGAGTACGGCTAAAGCCGGGACTAGAACAAATGAAAAATATTAAAAATTGACAAAATGGCGCCCATTTGAAAATTTTTTTGCGAATTTTGACTTCTTTGAGGGTAGCTTTTGACTTGCTAAAATTTCAAAAATCATTATTTTTCATTTATCCTAGTTCGGGATATAGTCAAATATCTGCTGAATATATCCTCCAAATTTGAGCTCTATCGGTCCAGTGGTTTTGACGGACACTGGAAATTCAGACCTAACACTGAAAGTTTTGACTAGAACTTGGAGACAAATTTATAAATGCTTTCGGAACATCGTATTGGGAAAGGAAAACCTGTTTGAGACGAACAATGACTCTATTATACACATTCATGACCTGCTAGCCTGACAGCAGAGGCGGCCCTCCACAGCGCGCGGCTGAGTACTGTCCGCTCTGCGCAGTTGACCCTACTGCAACTTCGTTAAAAGAGCCCGAACCAAACAAATCCCTTCGCGTACAAATTCAACAATTTGCAATTATTTAAAAATTAGGTATAGCTTATAAAGTTTCAATCAGAAGTTTAAATTTGGTTAACTAATGAGGCTTTTAAATGAAAAAATTTATATTGTCAACATTAAAATCTGTAACTTGCCTAATTTTGAACACATTTTATCGTCCAGGCAATTTCTCTGTCGACAGTATTCTAAAGAATTTCAAAGAACTCATGGAGTGTAGTTCCACCGACCAAGCATTAGCGGCGTGGCGTCGCTTATACGTGAGTGGCGTGGCGTATCTAGTGGCTTATAGGTGGAGGGGATACATAGGTTGGAAAGAGAAGGCGGATTCCTTTCTCGGACTTCTCGCTTACTCTTGTGTATCCCCTCCACCTCCGAGGCACAAGATAGGCTGCGCCACTCACGTATGAGCGACGCCACGCCGCTGAAGCTTGGTCGGTGGAACTGCGCTCATAGAGTGCAGTTCCACCCACCAAGCTTCGGCGCAAGGTTTGCGCCTTGGAGGTGGAGGGGATACATAGGAGTTAGCGAGGAGTCCGAGAGCCTTCTCTTTCCAACCTATGTATCCCCTCCAGCTCTGAGCCACTGGATACACCACGTATAAGTGACGGCACGTCATCGAAGCTTGGTCGGTGGAACTTTACTCATAGTCAATTCCAAAGAATTCTAGGTCATTCCAACAAGTTTAGGAATTCATTTCAGACAAAATATGCCCGAAGAAAAAATTAAAATTGTAAAAAAATGCAGAGTGAGAATACACAAGGACAATTCTTCTATTTTTTGTTGCAGAATTGAGTTCGCAGTTCAATTCTTCACCAAATGGCAAATCTATCCCTGGTGATCTTCCTGGCAGACCGCCTTCTCTTGATTTGTCTCTTTCTCTTGCCATACCGGGTGCTCGAGTGAGGTCATCAGTACCTACCGAGCCTCCTCTTCGTGTCAGGTCCCGGTCTCCTCCTGGCACTCGTCCTTCTTTAGAAGTACTTAATATTAAACTTGAAAGAAATAAATCCATTCAGCTTATTCCCCACACGAATCCGAATCGGCGATTCAAAATTCTGAGATACACTTTTCCAAGCGATAAGCCAATTACATTGAGAGGATCAAGAAGACCCTATCTGCCCATGCCAACCGAAGAACAGACTGTATTATCAACGTTGAATGGTGATGTTTTCGCAATATTAGAGCGAAATAATACCGTTCTTCGTGGAATATATTCATCAGAAGTTTTCTTCACAAAACGGGTAAAAATAAACATGTATAGCGGCAGGGTTGAAAATATGACCACAGAAGAAATGGAGGAAACACCCTTGGGCAGGAGGCACCCTATCTCAAAGAATTTTAATCCAAAAATTGTAGACGACTTTCACCCCCAATAGTAATTTAATTTTAAAAAAAATGAAGAACTGAAATATATAAATGTTTATGAACCGAATGAAAATGAAATTGTTACAAATATGTGTACAAACTTTAAGAAGAAAATACAGTTAAATAGAAAAAGATAATTTTTTCTTCTATTTTCTTGTAGAGAAATGAAAAAAAATTAACAATAAAGTACAAGTTTCTATAATTCAACAATTTGTATAATGTTTTAATAATATTTTTTCAACGTTTCGACTTGTACTTTTCTGTCAATATTTATAGGATATGTCATATTGTATAAGTTTTTACAAAAAACAATTTTAAAAAATAATACACTTTTACCAAGAACTTTTGCTGTTATTGTAAACTGAAAATTGAACAATAATTTATTTTACAGAACGATTTAAAAAATTTAATTGTGGACATTTTTGGAATATTTAGCAATATTTTACTCTTGATCCGAAATGAGTAATTATAAATCAAATATTAAAAACTAAACAATTTTAAAATAAAATATTTCAAATAGAAAGCCCTGAATTATTAACATTTCAGAGTGTTAAATTTAAACTTTGAATGTTACAATTTTAATTGTTCTATTTAACAAATTTGTAATACGTAAGTGAAATTATTGAATTTTGATGCATAAATCACAATTGAACAATTATCGATTTGCAAAAAATGTAAATAAGTTTGAGAGATATTTACACGTTTTGAAAGATCCAAACTTAATTTAAAACTGGAAGAGATTTTGAAAAATAAAAAACTAAATTTAGATTTTTGAAGATTTCGAAATAAAATCTTGAAGTTTTTTTTTTGGATCTTTAAAGGTTTTAAGGAATTACAAATTCTTAAGTTTGCTGGGAAATTTCAAAATGATTTTTTATGTTGCAAAATTAATTTTAGAGAATAATTAAAGAATTTAAAAAAATTAATTGATCAATGGCAACTGGAAAATTATTAATTTGGAAAATAATTTTTAAGAATCTTTGAAGGTTTTAAGAGAATAAAAAAATCTTAATTTTGCTTGGAAGATTCAATATGATTTTTTATTTGGAAAAATAAGTTGTAGAGAATAATTAAAAGGATTTAAAAAAATTGAGTGATAAATGACACAATGTAGATTTGTGAAGATTTCCAAGAAAAACTAATAATTTTTTTTAAAATTAATTTGAGAAGAATATTTAATAAGATTTTAAAATTTTTCAAAAAATGATCTGGATCATTTTTAGCTTTTTTTTTTTACTTTCATGGAATTTTCGAAAAATTGTAGCAAAAATTCGAGTTCTAAGATAATAAAATTATCATTGAAATCCTGGAAAGTTTTTAAGTTATTTTTTTGAATCAAATTTTTTTTAATACGTAAGTGAAATTATTGAATTTTGATGCATAAATGGCAATTGAACAATTTTCGATTTGCTAAAAATTTTAGTGAGTTTAAGAAATATTTACAAGTTTTGAGAAGATCCAAACTTAATTTAAAACTGGAAAAGATTTCGAAAAATAAAAAACTAAATTTAGATTTTTGAAGATTTCGAAATAAAATTTTGAAGATTTCGAAATAACATTTTGAAGTTGTAGAAATAAAATTTGGAAGCTTTTTAAGGATTTTGAAGGGTTTTAAAAAAATTAAAAAATTCTCAAGTTTGCTGGGAAAATTCAAAATGAATCTTTATTTCGAAAAATTAATTTTAGACAATAATTGAAAAGACTTAAAAAAATTGATTGATCAACGAAAATTGAAGCATGATTAATTTGGAAAAAAATCCAGTAAGTTAAAAATATATTAGCAGTTTGGAAAAAATCAAAAATAATTTTAAAAGTAAGAAGATTTCAAAATATTTAAAATACAATGTAGATTTGTTAAGATTTCAAAGCCAAATTTTATGAGCTTTTTAGCATTTTGAAAGATTTTAAACAAATAAAAAAATTTCATCAAAATTCCTATAAAAACTAAAAGAATTTTTTCGAAAAGTTAATAAAAAAGAATATTTAATAAGATTTTTAAATTGTTCAAAAAATAATTTGGATCATTTTTAGCTAACTTTTTTTTACTGCTGTGGAACTTTTAAAAAATTGTAGGAAAAATTCGAGTTCCAAGATAATAAAATTATTATTAAAATCATGGAAAACTATTAAATAATTTTTTTAAAGCAAATTTTTTTATTACGTAGGTGAAATTATTGAATTTTTATGCATAAATTTAGGTTTTTGACGGTTTCGAAATCAAATGTTGAGGTTTTTAAAGGATCTTCAAAGGTTTTAAAAAAAAAATTCTTTAGTTTGCTGGGAAAATTCAAAATGACTTTTTATTTAAATAATTCATTTTAGTGAATATGTAAAAAGATATTAAAAGAAATCTTGTTTTATAAATGACAATTAAACAATTATTAATTTGTAAAATAATCAAAACACAAAACATTCAAACATTCAAAACACAATGTAGCTTTTTTTGTAGATTCTTGCAGTTGTAATCTGTTGTAAATTCTTGTAGAAAATTAAAACTACAATGAAATACAATAATGTACAAAAGAAAATTTAAAAAAGTACAAAATTCGTCTCAATGATAGAACAAAATTTGTACTTTCCTGTAATTTTGGTTGTAATTTATTGTATTTATTCGTAGATTCATCGAAAAAATGTTTAAGTCTTCTGTACTTTTTTGAAAAAATGTTTCCACCACCTAATTTTTGAACGACCCCTTATTAGAAGAAAAGTACCTTAAAAAATGACTAAAAGTGACTGCAGTTACTGCGGCAACCCTGCTGATCTCAAATTAAAAAATTCTCTTAAAAAAAAAGTTTCAGGGTCGAAAGGGTTGAGGTGAACTGTTAATTAAGGCGAGTCCGGCAAGGGCTTAGCCTCTCGAACGATCTCAGTACTGCGAAAGTCCTAGATAATGGGAGTTTACGAAATTGGATTCCTGGGCAGAATCCGCGGTAACGAGAGGAAAAGAAAATAAAGAAAAAAAAAGGATGAACACAAAACTGCCCCGTCCTCGCCTGATTCAGGAATTTACAAGAAAGAAACAACACCGGGATTCCCCAGTAACCCTCGTTGCGGTGAAAAGTGGTAGTTGGTAGACTTGGCTCTGAGGCAAACTCGAGCACCTTAATAATACCTCTCTTGCGCCAGGACGTTCTCAATGACGAGCATCTCTCCTCTTAAATTCACCCGATGGCTAAAGCTCGCCGCTCTTTCTCAATCTGCATTTTATTACCTTTTCTCGAGAAACAGAAGAAATAGGGGTTGAAATAAAAATGGTGCCCAGTGGGGCAAATAAGTGACCGTACTTGAATTACGTAACAGCTCAAGGGGGGGGGGGGGATGTTGAAACATTTTGTTACGATTTTGATATGCTCTTTACTTTTGGGTGGGATTTGTTGGAAGTTGTAAGAAGGATATACGTCGGGATAAGGGATGTTTCTCTACTAAGAGAGAGTGAGAAGAACTTATCTCATGAGATAATAAGAGACAGGAGAGGTAGGGGACCCATAGGAGGGAGTGAGAGGAGAAATGACGGAGGAGGTGGAAAGGGGAAGTGAAGTATCTATCTCGTGAGCTAGAAAGAGACAGTTGGCTGTTGGTGTGATCTGGTGAGTACCAGAGGAGAGCGTGAGAGGGGACGATGGATCGAGGGAGGTGGAAAGGGGGAGTGATCTGTCTATCTCGTAAGATAGAAAGAGATTGCAGGTTAGAAGAGTGATCTAGTGACTACAAGAGGAGGGAGTGAGAGGATTAATTCAAGGGAGGTGGAAAGAGGGATTGATATATCTATCTCCTAAGATAGAAAGAGATAACGAGTTGAGCGGGTGTTTTTCATTTCGATTTTCTTTTTTTCCCTGGAAAGAACTTAGTCAGAGGAGATCTGGTTTGTAATATTACATGTTTGAAGCTAGTCAGTGTGCCGGCTGAAATGGCTGGTATGCCAGCTGTCTCAGCGGAAACGGGCAGGCAGGTATGCCAGCTAAGCCGTTAGCGGAGGAAAGAAGGGGTAGAAGTTAAATGACCAGGTAGACAAAGCGTTGTATTTGAAATTATGTTTTATTTCGATCTGTCTTACCATGGTTGTACAGAGATAAGGGGTACTTCTTAGGCGATGATGGTGATGCAACGTCAATTTGCCTTTGGCCGGCTTCCAGCTGGAGGAATTTGGCGTCCGAGAGAAAAAGAGAGAGTTCTGTTGGTCACGGCAATGTCTTGCGGTGAAAACCTAAGGCTGGCTACCAGCTGTAGGGTTTAAGTGAGAGGGCTCTGGCTACCAGCTGCCAAACGCTTCTGTCGTTCTGGGCCCGTGCGCGCCCTTTTTTAACGGGGAGGCTGCGTGAGCGTTGCGTGGGAGTCGAGTGGAGAGGGTAGAAAATCGTTTGGTGGGAGATGCGCGCGTCGAGTTTCGAGGGCGCTCTACTCGCGACTCTCGCCTCTACTTGCCCTGCCGCCTTGCTGACGTCACTTCATGGAGTACCTATATCTCTCTCTTACTTGCGGGTCTAATTACTAGTTATTATAATTTAAAATGGTTGCCTACTGAATGAATAAACGTCGTCTGCAAGAGTGTTTCAAATCTACCAATAAAAGAGTCTCGCTCTATGCGAGCCGCGTATAACAATTTGTTACGGTAGGGCGAGGGGGTCCTTCACTCACGTAAGTAATTTTTGTAAATTTGACACAGAAAAAAATGAGGTTCCTATTAGAACAAATTTTTGGTTTCAAAGGAGCTGCAACAAAAAGGAACCTCTGTCACTGAAAAGGAACCCAAAATGATAAATGGTTTCCAAATGAACCCTAAGTATGGACTGTCACAGTTCCAATAGGGCCCTTTTTTCACTTCTGCCTTAACTCACTACGAAGATTTTACAAGTTAATGATGCACATTTTACTTTGTAATTCAGATTAAATAACATTGTAATGGGAAAAATTGAATGAAGAAACAAAAATTATAGACATCAAGCATTCTTGAAAGGAAGAAAGTGCACATGAAACATGACAGTTTTTAAGGTTATGTTGACAATTCGACAATTTCAACTGCGCATGTACAAAAAAGCGCGGTACTATTTAAAATTATATAATATATACTTCCAATATTACGTTAATATAACATTTTTTAGAAAGTTGGGTATTTCTGCCCTTCAATTTAATTAATTTAAAAAGAAAAATACAAAGTGTTTGTTAATATTTATTTGTATAATTATTCATAGTACTTGTTGAATTCAAATAGGCTCGCACTTTTCGGCGCATGCGCATTCGAGAATGTGAATGGCCATCTATCGGATATCAACGAACTAAAAAGGAACCCTCAAAAAGAGTTTTATTGGAGTCTCAGTTCTGAATGATAGCAACTTTTACTTGAGCCACAAAATCACCGAAACCTCAGGTTTTTATGTGGATAAAACTTTATCCAGCAGATTATCTTTTCAGTTATAAATTTTATTATTTGGTTGAATATTTAAAAATTTTCTGAAAAAGACATTTTTTTGCAACTATCTTTTTTAACAGGAAATTCAACTTTTATTTATTTTCAACAGGGTAGTTTAACTTTTAACCAAGTAGTGGAATTTCGAATGAAGAAAGTTATTTTCTACCTAAAAAGTCGAATTTACGACAAAATACGTAAATTTTGAACCAATTTTTTGAAAATTCACCTAAAAAAGATAAGTTTTTCATAGAAAATAGTTAATTTTTTATCTTAAAAATTACTTTTCGACAAAAAAACCTTATGATACTTTACCAGAGAATAATAATTGTCACTTTCTTGACAGATTATCTTAAATGCATTAAAAAAAAACAAAAGTATTGAAAAATCAGTAGAAACACAACAACTTCAAGTTGAAGGGACGAAAGGACAAAATTGGGAAATCACGTACATTATCATAGATTATTAGGGAAACATTAATTTAAAAAAATGAATCTTTTAATTTTTGCTTGTTTGCTATAAGAGTGCTATGAAGGTTGTCATAATCATCTCAGTGGTTTTCCGAGAAAATAAAAAAGGCTTTCCTGATCTCAGCAAGAAGCTGTAGCAAATGAAGTTGGCCTGATTAGGGAATTGTTTGATTGCCACAGGACCCCGTCATTTCTTCCCATTTATATACTTAAGTTTGGTGCTTCATCTAACCCCGGCTCAGTTTTCTTTACTTGCAACTGGGGTTTGGAAACACGCAAACTGCAAACCGAATCTTCGAGCGTAGATTGAGTTCGGAAACACACGTGCGACTCGAACTAATCTCATCCCTCTTCCTACTACATACCACTATTCCACGCCCAAACCACCCCATCGCATCGTCCTTCTCTCATTTCCGTCTTGTTCACCCCCGATCAGAGAGAATCTTGTCAGGAGTGGGATTTAAGCATAGTTCGTATGTATAACGTGTCCCAAGAGCTACAACTCTACCAAAACTATTTCCAAGATATACCGATGCTCTTTGAGAAACATCGACTATCGACACCGCTATGTCTTATTTTGTGTTTGTCTCGTGACATTGTTTCCCTTTTTTGCATTTGTTGATCTTGTTTTTGTTTTGTTGTTTATCCATTGATAAGGTGGATAGAAATAAACTTAAAAAGTTCTAGCAGCATAATTAACTGATTTGTTTGATATTATCCAGGTGGTTAGGTAAGGATGTGTTATTACCTCTTAGACATTCATGACATTCATGGATAAATGAATGAGAATGGCTCTATTAGACGAAGAGGGTGTGGATCTTGGGGCTGCAAAGGTGCGTGGATTGACGTTTGCAAATAACGATTTCGTTACGGCAGAAGCAGTCGATTTTCGGAGAATGTTGACCAGACTGAATAGCATGAAAAGCATAGGTTTTTAAGATAAACTTAGAAAAAACAGAAATTCTGTTTGAAAGATGGGATGAGTAAACAGTATGCAACATTGCTTCAGACAAGGAGAGGATAAAAAAAAATATAATTCTGTACTTGCACCCACTGTCGGAGACCTGGACAAACACTGTCCTAGTGGCTAAAATGAATCGTTTTTATGGTATACACTAAATACCACTATACAAAAGGATGTTTCTTGACATGAATGAAACAAAAGGATATTTTTTGACATGAATAAAATTTCCTCTTAAATTTAAGATTTAGAGGATTTTCATCTGTCTCAACAGCAATCCTTTTGCAGCAAAAATTTTCGTTGTGCGAATAACTTCACCTGATGCAGCCAAATATTTCTATTTGTGTTAAACATGTATCCACGTCTTTCAAAACAAAACAGGCAAGAGGATGATGCTTTTGTTTCGAGACAAGTTTTCCTCTGAGTGCTTTCGTCTTGTTCACCCCCGATCAGAGAGAATCTTGCCAGAAGTGGGATTTGAGCATAGTTCATATGTATAAAGTGACCCAAGAGCTAATGTACCAAAACTATTTCCAAGGTATACCTATGCTCTTTGAGAAACATCAACTATCGACACCGCTTTGTCTTATTTTCATTTGTCTCGTGACATTGTTTCCCTTTTTTGAATTCGTTGATCTGGAAGAATCCATTCATAAAGTTAAACTTGAAAAGTTCTAGCAGCATAATTAACTAGGTGATTGGTTTGATATTATCCAATGTGTTAGGCAAGGATGTGTTATTACTTCGATATTCATGAAATTCATGGATAAATGAATAAGAATGAAAATTAAAAATTTTAAATTAGATTAAAATCAAATTCAATATCCCATTTGACGTCCACTAATCAAGTTAATGTATGGAATCCCTGAAAATAAAACAAGAATTTAACGATAAAATTTGGACAACCACCACAAAATGCTCCTATTGTAATTCCAATGTTTCGGTGCTCACACAGCCAAAAAAAGGAATAACAAAAGTATTAAAAGAACAATATTCTCTCAATTCTTTCTGATTATCTGCAGATAAAATGTTACTTTGTTTTTGATTTGTTGAATTCTAATTGTGAGATGTTGCTCAATCAGCTTTTGTGGGTAATGATTAGGAAACAGGATATTCCTAACAATATTCAAATTCTCTTTGTGAAATGAAATGTGGGACAAACCTAGAGCTGCTTCAACTAAGTTTTTGATTACTGCAATTTTGTTTTAAAGGATGAGCCGAAAAGAAATTTAAAATTCTACCTGAATATATATTTCATGGGTAAATTGAAGTTTTTGATGAAAACTCTTTAAAGCATCAAAAACTGCCTGTAACTTTGCTAGAGGAACACGTAATAAGGTATCATCAACATGCCGAAAGTAAAAGGGCAAAAAAAATCCAGCTTCTTGAAAGCAAAGACCCATATTTTTAAAATTGCCTGTTTGACCAATTCAAGGGGTATACATAAAAACATTGCAACAACATCCAAAGAAATCATTACATGGTCATCAGGAAGATTTTTGAATAATAATTTTTTTTTTAATTCTCAGCTATTTTTAATATTGTATTCAGAAGTTGTAATTTAGTATCAAATTGAAGTTTTGTTCTAAAAATTTCGTGGGAGTGTTAATAGTTGAAATAACCATTCTCAAGGGATAGCCATCTTTATGAACCTTTCTCAAACCATAACATCTTGCAAGAACTGTGTCTTCAGTATTTATCAGTCCATCTTATATCTTTTCCTAAAAGTCCTTTCTTTCTCGAATTGTCTACATTTTGAAAGTGTCTCTTCTTAATTGTTTCAACGGATTTTCACTCAATAATTCAAAGTTATCAGGATTGAAAAGTAAATCCTCCATATCCCTGATATAATCTGATTTCTTCATACAAACTGTAACATTACCTCTGTCAGCATTCATGCAAATTATATCAGGGTTGTTTTTAAGGAAATGTTTTGTTATCTTGAAACCTCCGGGCATTTTACGATCAATACTACTAACGTGCAAACAATTCTTATCAACAAAACTCTTTCACAAATGTAAAACCTTGTTGCGAAAATCTTGTTGATCTAATATTGGAACTTTGTGTGTACTTGATTCAACATCTTTGACTATTTCCATAATTTGTTTCGATTTACTTTCTATCACATGATAGCGGCGTTGCTTTGTCGTTGTTCCCACCTTATTTAATTCTTTACTTGATAAGGGTGTTATGTGAGCACCGAAATGTTGGAATTACAATGGGAGCATTTTGTGGTGGTTGTCCAAATTTGATCATTGAATATGCGGAGAATGTTGACCAGTCAAAATAGCATGAATAGCATAGGTTTTTAAGATTAACTTAGAAAAAACAGAAATTCTGTTTGAAAGAAGGGATAAGTAAACAGTATGCAACATTGCTTCAGACAAGCAGACTGGACAAACACTGCCCTAGTGGCTAAAGTAAACCGTTTTTATGGTATACACTAAATACCACTATGCTACGGTTGAGAGGATTTTCATCTGTCTCAACAGGAATCATTTGCAGCAAAAATTTTCCTTGTGCGACTAACTTCACCTAATGCAGCCAAATATTTCTATTTGTGTTAAACATGTATTCACGTCTTTCAAAACAAAACAGGCAAGAGGATGATGCTCTTGTTTCGAGACAAGTTTTTCTCCAAGTGTTTCTGTCTTGTTCACCCCCGATCAGAGAGAATCTTGTCACAAGTGGGATTTGAGCATAGTTCGTATGTATAACTTGTCCCAAGAGCTACAATTCTACCAAAACTATTTCCAAGATATACCTATGCTCTTCGAGAAACATCTACTATAGATATCGCAATGTAGCATCTTTGTCTCATGATATTGTTTCCCTCTGGAGCCAATTAGAGAGAAAGTACCTGAATCATGTGCGGATCAGATATTTAGCTTCAGACAAATCATAGAACAAAAGTTTGAGAGTATACAAAAAGTTTTCTCTAGATTTGTTGATCTGGAAAAAGCCATCGAATAGAACTGGACTTTGGGAAGTTCTGAAAGAACACAGAGTCTTGATGATTTATTATATTCATAGACCAATGCAGGGTGTATAGCGTTTTTTGAAACGAAAATTCCAGGACTTTTCCAGGTTTTCCTGGACAGAATAAGACATTTTTCCAGTTACTTTTTGGCAGTGCAGAAAATACTTCCCTCGAAACATATTAGAAATTGTAGGTCTAGTGGAACTGAAAAAGTGTCATATGCAAAATTTCTCATACGCACCTAAAATCTGATTTTATAGAAACAAACGTTTTTTCTGGGCATTGTTTATTTTAGCAAGGTGAAGTATCATGTTGCTAGGATAGAAAATATTCAAAGTTTATCTTTTTTCAGCCAATGAAATGATTTTTATTTAAGTTTTTTTAAATTCCAACCTATTATTTGAATTTTTCATGAGGATAATAAATTTTCTAATAAAAAAGAGATGAAATATTTAAAAAAAACAAACAAATTTCCAATAAAATAGTGATATTTTTAACCAAAGAGTTGAATTTTCAACAAAAAAATAGTTAAATTTTTAACAAAATAGTTCAACATTTAACCTACAAAGATGAACTTTTACACCAAAATGACGATTTTTCAAGAAAGAAAATTAATTTTCTACCAAAAAAGACAAATTTTCAACAAAATACACCAATTTGCAAACGAATAATTTAATTTTCAACTAAAAATGATTGATTCTCAGTAATACATTTATTTCAACTAAATAGCTGACTTTTGGACGAATTTTCAACAAATAAAGATTTTTCAGCCAAGACGGGAAAAACTGTCAAAGAAATTGTTGGAAATTCAAGCCGAAAGACAGCATTTTCAACCCAAAAATACGAATTTTCAACAGTAAAGTTAATTTTTAACCAAAAAATTGCAGTTTTAATCAAAAGAGAAAATTTCTACCAACAGGATTATTTTTCTACCAATAAAGACTAATTTTTTAATTAAAAAGATTGAATTTTAGCAAAAAATGGAAAAGTTACATTTGTAGGTTGGAAAATTAATTTTTAATGAAAAAAAGCATTTTCAGCAAAATAGGTAAATTTTCAATCAAAGAGATCAACCCTCAAACAAATAACTTTTTACCAAAGTGAAAGTGAAATTGTTTGCCAAAAATTAAATAGTTACGTTTTTAGTTTAAAAACTTATTTTTCAAACAAAAAAGTCCCAATTTCAAGACACAAAAAAAACCTACAAAGACGAATTTTTGAAGAAATGGTCGAATTTCCAAAGAAGAAATAATTAACTTTCAACCACAAACAATTCCATTTTTAACCAAACAGTCGAATCTTCAAGCCAAAAAGACGAATTTTGTTAGAAGATGGTTAATTTTTCAACCCAGAAATTTTCTACCAAAAAAGATGAATTTTCAGTTCAAAAAATGTTAATTTCCAATTCAAAAAGACGAATTTTAAACAAAGCTGCTGAATTTTCGAAACAATTTAATTCTCCAGAAAGTAGTTCAATTTTTCAACAAGAAATATAAAATTAAATAAAACAAAATTATAATTAAATATTAATTATTAATTTTAAAAACAATTTTTTAAAAATATTATCATTAATTAATAATTAATTCTTAACGAAAAATATAAAAGATGGTATTTCATCCAAAAAATATTTTGATTTAAAATAAAAAATAGTGGAATTTAATCAAAAGGTGAATTTTAAAACCAGAAAGACGATTTTCAACAATAGTTGAATTTTCAACAAGTGTATTTTTTCGATTTGAGGGAAAAAATAATTTTTAGGCGTTTAGCTACAGGTACCGAAATTTCAGTAGGAATAGTCAGATTTTTTCGGTACGTGTAAACACTTCCTAATTTTCAAAAAAAAAATAAAAATTTTGAATATTTATTTACTTTTGGGTATATAATTTCCCTAAGAGTCTTAAAAATATTCAAAAATATTTTTTGAAATTTCAGATATTTCAAATATAAAATTCAACAAAAAAGTTGATTTTCAAGCAAATAGTTGAATTTTCATACAAAAAAAAAAGAATTCTCAGCGAAAAATGTAATAGGTGATATTTCAATTCAAGAAGATTTTTATTTCAAATAAAAAACAGTCGAATTCACAAAAAAAAGTTTTCAACAAAATAGTTGAATTTTCAACCAAAAAAGATTTTTCAGTCAAGAAAGAAAAAATATTTTAGGAGAATTTTTTTATGTTACATGATTTTGCAAAATTGAAGGAAAAATTTGAGTTAGTGGAAAAGATGCTTGGGATTTTTTAATGTTTGGATAAAATAAAAAAATATTTAATAAATTTCTGGAAATCCCTCAAAATTTAAAAATATTTTTAATCTCTTCAAAACATCCTAATTATCTTTTAAACTGTGTTTTTAGGAATCTTTTCGAGTTTTAAATTATTTTTGAATTTTTGTTAAAATTTCTAAACATCTTTATAAATAATTCAAACTTTTTCTAAAATTTTGAAAAAATTCAGCAAAATTAACAAAATTGCCTTAAAATCTTTCGGATTATTTTTTTGAAAATTTTTTAAATCTTCTGGAATGTTTGGAAATCTTTTTGAATAATGTCTTGAAATAAATTTTGCAAGATAGAAATGTATTTCAAATTTCCGGAAAAATAAAAAAAAATGTATTCTCTTGAAACCTTTCAAAATTACTAAAAAGCTTCTAGATTTTTTCTTCGAGATCTTCAGAAACCTATATTTTGTTTTAAATTTCTTGACATTTTTTAAAGTTCAAAATTATGTTTGCATATATTCAAAACTTCTAAATATTATTTGAAATTTGTACAACTATTTTTAAATATTTCTTTTTCTTATTTCTTTTTTCTTTTAAAGTGTGAAAAAGTTTAAAAATTATAGTGATGGTGTAGAAAATAGAAAAAAAATTTTGCCTTTCTTATCAAACAATCATTTACAATTTAAATTTTCTTTCTTATGAAAAATTTTTTTTAGAATAAATTTCCTCATTTGGGAATTGCGATCTTTGAGAATTTCTTTCCACCTATTTTTTTAGATAGCAATAGGATAGGAATAGGAACAAAAAATTCTCCACACAGTCAACTTTTTTTCGCTAAGTAATTTCGTTTAGTTAATTTCTTCAATCTATGAAAAAAATAAAATTAAGGAACAAAAAATCGTTCAAATTCCTTTTTTAGAGTCATTTTTCTCATTCCCTGCTCAGTCGAAAGTGACAAACATTTGACTATGCGGGTACTATTGTGTTAAGGAAATGCTGGTAGGAAGTGAAAGACGCCCCAGGTCAGATATGCGAAATTGACAACTCTATCTCGTTTGAGGGAATTCCTTCGGGAAGGAAATAAACATCAGGGAGGGGAAGACTACCAGCATGTTATGTTTACCTACACTCATAATTTAAATCATTTGAAATTCGACTGATTAAATTATTCAAGCATATTTTACTGAAAAATCAGTCATTTCTACTGACCAAAATAGTCATTTTAACAGATGAATCAGTCAATATTGCAGACATGATCGAATACAAGAGACGGCAAGAGACAGTTGCGACTCTTGCCTCGGAAGGGCCGCAGTGCGCAACTACTCAGTCGGGTACATTGCGCAATATTACGCATTCCAATTGGAAACAATTCAGGCGGCTCTGTTTACGTTTCGATTCCCCTGATTTAGTAACGAGGCTATTTGCAGGCGACCCAATTAGATTTATTTTTATGAATAATAATAATTTATATTTGTTCAATTAAAAAAGATTTATATTCAATAAAATTGACAATAATAATTTAGGATATTTTGGAATATTTCGCACTGTTATTAAACCTGTTATTAAAACTGTTATTAAATTATTAAATTTAATTAATTAATTAATTTTGTAACTGAAAATTCAACTATTGCGCTTTTTGTTGAAATTGATATTTTTTCATTCGAAAATTCAACTGTTTCTTTGAAATTTCATATATGTTGTGGAAATTATTTTTTATTGGTTAATTCAGTTGAAGTCTACATTTTTTATTTAATATTACTTTTTTTTTGGTTGAGTTATTAACTAAAACCTTTTTTCTTGAGAATTCATCTATTTCTGTTGAAAATTTTACAACTTTGTTAAAAATTCAACTACTTTGTTAAAAAACCATTTTTGGTTGACGATTCATAATTTTAGTTAAAAATTCATCTCTTTGGTTGAAAATTTAACTTTTCGGTTGAAATTTTTTTTTATCGAAAATTAATTTTTCAACTGAAACTTTAACTATTTCATTTGTTAATGCAACTGATCTTTTTATTTGAAAATTCAATTATTTCTTTGAAATTTCATATATTTTATTGAAATACAAATTTTTCTCCCTAATTCAATTCAACTGTCTTTTATTTAAATTCAACTATTTTTTATTTAAAATTAAATTCTTTTTTTTGATTGAAATATTCACGTTTTTATTTAAAATTCAAATCTTTTTTTCCGAATTATCAACTAAAACATTTATTGTTGAGCATTTATTTTTTTATCTAAAATTTCACTATTTGGCAATTCATCAGTTCGATGGAAAATTTATCTATTTGGATGAATATTCATTTTTTTTGTTTGTTAAAAATTAATCTTTTTTATTTAAATTCAACTACTTTGATAAAAAATAACTTTTTCCGTAAAAAAATGAATTTAAATATTCTATTTTTGATTAAAAATTGATCACTTTTAGTTGCAAATTAAACTATTCAGTCGAAAATTCACGTATTTTGTTGAAACTTCGTCTTTTTGCTAGAAAATTATTCTTTTTGCGGAAAGGTATTTTTTTCAAATTCGACTACTTGATTGAGAATTCGTTTTTTTTTTAAATTGAAAATCAATCTTTTTTTAGTTGAAATTAATCTTCTCAGCGTAAAATTCATTTTTTTGGTTGAATTCATTTTTTTTAAATTCATCTGCTTGCTAAAAAATTAATTCTTTTGGTTAATAATTCTTCATTTTAGTTGAAAATTTATCTGTTAGGTTAAAAATGTAATAGTTTTTTTGGAAATTTCTTGTTTTAGTGACTTAAAATTAATTTTTCGGAATGAAAATTGATCTATTTCATTTTTAATAGAAGATTAATCTTTTTTAGTAAATTCAATTTTTTTGTTGAAAATAATTTTTATTTTGTTGAAATAATGGTATTTTTGGTATGAAATTAATCATCTTGGTGGAAAATTCATTTATTTAAAATCACCCGTATTAGTTTAAAATTGAACTTTTTGGTTGAAAATTCATATATATAATTAAAAATTCGTCGTTTTTGGTATAAAATTAATTTTTTTGACGTGAAATTAATTTTTTCGAAAACTGAACTATTTGGTTTGAGGATAAACCGCTTTGTTAAAAATTTATACTTTTGGTTAATGATTCCTCATTTTAAATGAAAATTCATCTGTTTGGTTGAAAATTTATCTACTTTGCTCAAAACCCTAATTTTAAACTGAAAATAAATTTTTTTTTTTAAATTCTTATATTTTGTTAAAAAATTATCTTTTTCGTCAGTCCGTCGTTCTTTTTTTCGAGGTTGGGAAATGAGGGGAGGCAAAGTAGTAGAAATGAGTGACTGGAAGTGAAGGGAACTTAGTGGATGGGAAGTTAAGGAAAAAAGGGTAGAGGAAGTGAGGGAAAATAGAGGCACGGAGGGAAAGTGAGGACTGGGAAAGTAGGAAAAGTGAGGAGAAGTGAGGGCAGGATAAGTAGGTGAATTAGGGGAAATGAAGATAGGAAAATAAAATGAAATAGAAAAAATGAGGAGAAATGAGGGGAGTGTAGGGAAAGTGAGAATAAATTAGGAAAGGCTAATTAGGAGAAGTGAGGGTGACAAGAGGAGGGGAAATATGTTAGGAAAGGAAAATAAGGGGGAATAAGGGATGGGAAAGTAGGGAAAGTGAGGTGAAATGACGGGAAATAAGTGTCGGGGAAGTAGGAGAAGAGAGGATAAATTAGGCACGGGAAGTAGGAAAGTGAGTATAAGTGTATGTGAATGATTGCAACTAGGGTAAATTATCAGATGTAAAGGTTAGTAGTGGAAAGGAAGTTGGGGCTGAGGAAGCTAGTGAAGTACTGAAAATAAGGAGAAATAAGGGGCGAGTAGGGAAAGTGAGGAGAAATAAGGGTAGAGTAAGTAGAAGACGTGAGGGTAATAAGTCGAGGGAAAATATGGTAGGGACCTAAGGTGGAGGTAAATCCGGAATGAAAGTAGGGAAAGAGGGCAAATGATAGGAAATGAGTGTAGGGAATATAGGAGAAGTGAGGGGAAATTAGGAACGGGAAGTAGAGAAGTGAGTATAAGTGTTATAAGAGATTGGAAGTAGGCTGGATGATTAGAAACGAGGGTGAGTAGTGGAGGGGAAGTGATGGCTGGGGAAGCGAGGAGAGGAGGAAGAAGCAATGGAAGAAATAAGGAAGGGAGGTGGAGAAAGGTGCAATAAAGGGAGGGGAATATAGGGAGAGTAGGGAAGGGAAAGTAAGGGAGGAGAAGGTTTGACTTCGAATCAGTCACTTTCGACTGATTCAAATTTAGAGTTTACGCACGGATTGTGCGAGAAGTCTAAAATCTGCTGGATCTATGTGAGTGTATGAGAAGAATCAAACTGAAGCAAAGTGAAGTCATGCAAGAACATCTTCATGAGGGTTAGGTGAATGGGGACCAGAATTGTGGTTGGTGTAAATGTGGAGTTGTACTCGTGTAAGTATAAGTGTAAGACGTCTCTAAAACAAACTCTGTCTCTATTTGCCTTAGAGAATTGCAAATGCCTCTCGGCTGTGGCTGCCTTTTGCAAATCGTCTTCAAACATTATTCAAAGGGCATCAATGTTTCTGTTGGGTTGGAGTGTGGTAGGAAGAACCGGCAAAGAGAATAAAATTTATGTTCATTCATTTTGTGTCCGGAAGAATATTCTGAAAGAAATTCTTTGCAAAAATAATTCAACCATAATCACCTCATATACTAATTTTTGAAAAATTCAAAACATATGTATATATAATTGTCGAAATTGAATTCAGATACTCATTTCACAACATCACAAACATTTAAAAAATTATATAATTGTAATAGATGTATTTTAAATAAAAAGTAAATAATAAGTAAATCGATTCATGTTACTTAATAGACAATTGAAATTCAATCTTGATGTAATTCAATATTGTAGAAAAAAATAAACAGCCAATAATTAATTAATCTGTCTACAACATGGAAAGCAATAAACAATTATTTTTATCAAAACATTCGAATAATTTCCACCATATATTTTTTTTGCAAATTTGAATTCTTAATAACCTTTTAAACTAATTTCATAATAAATTAAAAATTAAAATACATATAATTTTGAAATCAGAATTCGGATACTCATTTCACATTGCACGAATTACATAATTGGAATAGAGTTATTTTAAACATAAATAAACTTTCATTATACAAATTATAGCTAATATTCAATTACATAACCTTAAAATGAATAATCAATTTATATCACTTAAAAAAAATTGAAATTCAATCTTTAAATAACTTAATATTGTTGAAAAAAAAAGAATCAGCTAATAATCAATTAATCTGTTCACAACATAAAAAGCAATAAACTATAATTTTCATTCAAACATTCACATAATTTTTACTTTAAATTTTCTTCAAATTTTCATTTTAATTTCCGAAATTTCGAATTATTAGAAACCTTTTATACTTCTTTCACGAAAAGTAAACCATATTTACATATAATTTTGAAAATAAAATTCAAATACTCCTTTCACAACATCAGCAACGTGTGAAAAATCATGTCATTGGTACAGGGCTATTTTTATTAAAATTAAACTTTTATTACACAAATTATATCCAATATTCGATTATATACCAATTATATAAGTTAATAATAAGTTAATCAGTCCACAACATAAAAAGCGTTACACAATTATTTTAATCGAAATATTCTAATAATGTTTACATTATATGTTTCTTTAAAATTGAAATTTTATTTCTATACATTCGATTTATTAATAACCTTTCAAATGGATTGAAAAAATAAAAAAATGTGTATACATAATTTTGAAAATTGAATTTAGATACTCATTTCACAACATTACCAACAAATTTCAAAAAAGTATATAATTGTAAGATATATATATTTTTTCTTTACGTTACCTGCTGCTGTCAGTGTATGTAAATAAGAACAAGAAAGACGTACCTGAAACAGACAAAACAATAAAATAAGTCTTTGAAATTTTTTGCGTAAAAATAATTACAGAATAAATATATCAGATATGCTAATTTAAATGCATGTTTTTGATGTTTTCTCTTTCAAATCTTCAAGATATAGTGATTTTGCTGTATTTCAAGTTCAAGAGATGTGAAATAATTAGAAAAATGGAACTTTGTACTTTCCCACGCCTCTTTCTATTTTCCCCACGCTATTTCATATTTCCCACGCTCCTTTTCCCTTTTCCTGTGCCATTTCATATTTCACCATATTTTTTTCATATTTTTCACGCTATTTCATATTTTTACACACGCCTTCTTTTTTCCCACGCCCCTTCCGTTTTTTCTATACCATTTCATATTTTCCTACCCCCTACCAATTTTTACTCTATTTCCTAGTTTCACAATATATTTATTCATTTTTTCCCAATCCCCTTTCTTTTTTCCGATGCTATTTCATATTTCTCCGCGACATTCCCTTTTTTCTCACGCTATTTCATATTTTCCCACGCCCCTTTCTATTCTCCCATGCTATTTTATATTTTTCCTCGTCCCTTCCTTTTTTCTCACCCTATTTAATATTTTTCCACGCTCCTTCCTTTTTTCATACGCTACTTCCTTTTTTTCCCACGCCCCTTCCTTTTCTCCCATGCTATTTTTTATTTTTCGGCGCCCCTTGCTTTTTTCTAACGTTATTTCATATTTTCAAATACCCCTTCCTTTTTTCCATGTTACTTCATATTTCTCCAAGCGCCTTTATTTTTCCCACGCTATTTAATATTTTCCCGCGTACCTTCCATTTTCTTGCGCTATTCAATATTTTTCCACGATTTTTTCATGTTTCTTCCTATATTCCCATGCTTTTTCATATTTTCCTACGCCCCTTCTTTTTTCCATACGCCATTACATATTTTCACAATTTATTTCCCCATACTTTCCCACGCTCCTTCCTTTTTTCCTACGCTATTTCATTTTTCCCACGCCCTTTCCTTTTCTCTCATGCTATTTTATGATTTTCTATGCCCCTTACTTTTTTCTCACGCTATTTCATAATTTCCCTCAATTTTTTCATATTTTTCCATGATTCCTCCTATATTCACATGATTTTTATATTTTTCCACGCCTTTCTTTTCATACACTTTTTCGTATCTTCCTACGCCCTCTTCCTTTTTTTCATACGCTATTTCATATTTTCACAATTTATTTCTTCATACTTTCCCACGCTCCTTACTTTTTTCCTACGCTATTTCATTTTTTCCCACGATAGTTCATATTTTTCCATGCTTCTTCAAATTTGCCTACGGCCCTTCCCATTTTCCCTCGGGCGTGGGCGTGCAAAAATATGGAATGGCGTAGCAAAAATGGATGGACAGAGAAAAATATAAAATAGAGTGGAAAAAAAGAAAGGAGCGTGGAAAAATATAAAATCGTAGGGAAAAATGTAAGGGGCGTGGGAAAATATAAGATAGCGTGGGGGAAAAGGGGCGTGGCAAAATATGAAAAAAGTGCGGAAAAATATGAAATAGTATGAAAAAAGAAAGGGATCTAGGGAAATATGAAATAGCGTGAGAAAAAAGGAAGGGGCAGAGAAAAATATGAAATAGAGCGGAAAAAAGGAGCGTGGAAAATATAGAATCGCGGTGGGGAAAGAAAGGGGCGTGGGAAAATAAGAAATAGCCTGGGGGAAAAAGGGGCGTGGCTAAATATGAAATACCATGGAAAAACGGAAGGGGCAGAGAAAAATATGAAATAGAGTCAAAAAAAGAAAGGAGCGTGGAAAATATAAAATCGCTGGGAAAAAGAAAGAAGCGTAGAAAAATATGAAAAAGCGTGGGGAAAAAAGAAGAGTGGCATAATATTAAAAAAGTACAGAAAAATATGAAATAGTGTGGAAAAAAATGAAGGGATACAGGAAAATATGAAATAACGTGAGAAAAAAGGAAGGGGCAGAGGAAAATATGAAATAGAATCGAAAAAAAGAAAGGAGCGTGGAAAATATAAAATCGCGGGGGAAAAAGGAAGGGGCGTGGCAAAATATGAAATAGCGTAGATAAAAAAAAAGGGGCGTCGCGAAATACGAAATAGTGTCGGAAAAAAAGAAATAGCTTGGGAAAATATGAATTAGCGAGAGAAAAAGGAAGGGGCATCCAAAAATATGAAATAACGTATGGAAATATAAAAAAGTGTGGGAAAACAGGAAGGGGCGTGGAAAAGGGGGCGTGGTGAGATATGAAGTGGCGAGGCAACACATAAAAAAGGCGTGAGAAAATATAGAAAATAACGTAATAAAAGAAAGGGGCCTGGCAAAATATGAAATAATGTGGAAAAAGGAAGGACAGACAAAAATATGAAATGGAGTGAGAAAAAAGAAAGGAGCGTGGAAAAATATGAAATCGCGGAGAAAATAGGCAGGGGTGGAAAAATATTAAATATCGTGGGAAAATATGAAAAAGTTTGGGAAAATAGGAAGGGGCGTGGAAATATAGGAAGCGGAGAGGGAACATATAAAAAAAGGCGTTGGAAAATATGAAATAACGTAAGAAAAAAGGTTGAGACGTAGGAAAATATGAAATAGCGTAGGAAGAATGAAAGGGGCGTGGGAAAAGGGGTGTGGGAAAAGGGGCGTGGGAAAAAGGGGCGTGGGAAAAAGGGGCGTGGGAAAGTATTAAATTAAAAAAAGATTAAATTCGTGCAAAAGTTAGAATAAAGTCGTTTTTTAAGCTTCTTTTTGCAAATCACTCTTAAATCTTGATGATAACGGGTTAAAAGTAAGTGCTTAACAGTTACTTTGAATAGATTGAAGATAATTTTTCTTGATGAGAATAGCCTTATCCGAGTAACAATTAATATAATCCAAAACAAGGAAGAAATCCCGTGAAACGAGTTCTGACTTTTTATCACTGCCATTCTTAATTGTTGCCTTTTGTCTCGCAGGAAAAGTGATGGTACCATTTTACAAACCGCATTCGCGCAACACCGTCACAGACCGTCACAAAACTCCAGGTACTCATCCGCTTTTAAACTCCCGTTTTTATGCTACACCATAACCATTAATAATATTATTTTCCTAAAAAAAAATTATCTACAAGGTTAGCGCGAGTGGTACTAAATTTCAACAAAAAAACGTATTTTCAACAAAACAGTTCAATTTTCAACCAGAGAATTAAGTTTTTTGACAAATGAATGAAATGAAAAATTGTAACCCACACCGATAAATACTCAACCAAAAAGACAAAGTTTGAACCAGGAAAATTAATTTTTCATAAAAATACGAATTTTCAGCAAAGTAAATAAATTTTTTATAAAAATACGAATTTTCAGCAAAGTAAATAAATTTGTAAACGAAATTTGAAATTTTCGACTAAAAATGATCAATTTACAATCAATAATGACACAGTTAAATTTTGAGTTCAACTTTTATTGAAAAATAAAAAATTTTAAATCAAAAAGACGGATTTTGTACAAAACGGTTGAATTTTCAACCTACAAACATAAATTCTTAACCAAAAAGACGGATTTTCAACCAAAAAGATTAATTTTCTAGAAAAAAGTTGAATTTTCAACAAAAAGGATCAATTTCTCACCAAAAATGGAATAGTTAAATCTTTGTTAAGAAATTTATTTCAACAAAAAGAGAACAATTTTCAACAAAAAAAACTAATTTTCTACAAAACATTTGATTTTCAACCCGAAAACATTAATTTTCTACAAAAAGGATCAATTTTCAATCAACTAGTTTAATTTTCAATCAGAGAAATGAATTTTTAACAAAGGAGTTCAACTTTCAACCAAGAAGTTGAATTTTTCAACCAAAAAGAAGAATTTTCGAAAAGCAGAAATTTTTCAATCAAGTCAGAAAAAAAAGTTCATCTAAGATTGTTGAACTTTTAAGCCAGAATTCGAATTTTCTGCCAAAAATTTACATTTTTTACCCAAAATGGACATTTCCAATTAAAAACATTAATCATAAACCGATCAACCAAACAGATGAACCTGCAGTCGAAAAATAAAGTTTTAACAAAGTGGTTCAACTTTGACCTCAGTTGAATTTTCAATCAGAAAAAATCAGTTTTCAACGAAAAATGGAATAATTACATTTTAAGTTGGAAAAATTAATTTTCAAGCAAAAATAAAAGATTTTTCAACAAATTAGTTAAACTTTCAACTACCGAGATGAATTTTTAACTAAAATTATGAATCGTGAAGATTTTGTTTTAAAACAAAAAGCAATTGAATTCAACTAAAAAAATACCTGGAAGACGAATTTTCAAAAAAATAGTTAAATTTTCAACCAAAAAGGATCATTTTTAATTTTTTTTATTCAAACAAATAATCAATTCTTTCACTAAAAATTTTATTCGAAAAGTAAATTTTTGATGAAAATAGTTGAATTTTCAATCAAAAAAGAAGAATTTTCCTCAAAACTTTTTTTAATTTTTGAACATTTTTTCTTAATAAGATTAGAAATTGCATCTTTCTTGGATAAAACGCAACTGTTTGGTTGAAAATTGAACAATTTTGTTGCAAAGTCTTTTTTTTTCAAAATTCAACTGTTTTAAGAAACATTCTTCCTTTTGGATTGAAAATTCAACTATTTTTTACCAAAATTTATTTTTTGTTCGAAATTCATATTTTGATATTTAAAAGTCAAACTGAGATCTTTTGTGGATAAAAATTAAACTATTTTGATAAAAAATTGGCTTATTAATTTGAAAATTCATCGGTTTTAGCAGATTCAACCACTTTGTTGGAAAATAATTTTTTGGATGAAGATTCACATTTTCTGATCGAAAAATCAATTTTTGTACAAAAAATTCGTCTTTTGGCCTTAAAATTCAACAATATAGATGAAATTTTTTTTTCTTCCATGACTGAAAAATTTGTCTTCGTTGAAAATTTGTCTTTTCAATCTTATAATTTATTTATTTTTTAAGAAATTTCATTTTTTGGTTGAAATATATCAACTAATACACTTTTTGGTTGAGAATTCGTTTTTAGGTTGAAAATTCAATTACTTTTTTGCAAATTTAATTACATAGTTTAAAATTCAAGTATTTTGTGCAGAAGTCATATTGTATGATAGAAAAGTCATTTTTTTGTTTGAAATAAATAAACAAAATTGAAATTTTTAAATTTGTATCTGAAATACTTTTTTATTCCCTTTATAAAAGATCCTATGTTAAAAATTAATTTTCAATTAAAAAACTAATTTTCAACAAAATAGTTCAATTTTCAATCGAAGTGATGGATTTTTAACTAAAATTAGAAATCTGAAAGTGGAATATTGAATTTGATACCGAAAAGATGAATTTTCGAAATAGAAGATTAATTTCTACCCAAAAAAAACGATTTTTCCACTAACATACATAAATTGTCCATTAAAAATTGAATAGTTAAATTTTCAGTTAAAAAAATAATGTTCCATCGAAGAGATAAATTTTCGAAGAAAATAATCGAATATTCAACTGAAATAGTGACATTTTCAGTTTAAAAAAATAATTTTTTCCCAAAAAAAAAAAAATCATTTTTAAAAGCATAGTTACATTTTTAAACAAAGTGATTAATTTAGGACTAAAATGATGAATCTTCAACGTCTTTAACTGAAACAATTGATTTTGTAAACAAAAAGATGAAATTTCAAGCAAAAAGTTGAATTTTCAACCAAAAAGATTATTTTAACCAAAAAAGATGAATGTCGAACAAAATAAATGAATTTTTAACTAAAAAAGATAAATTGTCAACCAAAAACTTGTATAGTTATATTTTTGGTTGAAAAAATTAATGTTTTATCAAATAGATGATAAAATTTAATAATTGTAATAAAATGTAGTAGTTGATATTTCGATAAAAAAGGATTTTCATTTCTAATAAAAAAAAGTTTGATTCAACCAAAAAAGACGACTT
>CAKNXH010060603.1:9106-19879 GCA_932178445.1 Andricus quercusramuli | reverse complement strand
CAACAAAATAGTAAAATTTTCAGTTTAAAAAATTAATTTCAAGACAAAAAAAAAGAATTTTCAAAAAAATTGTTAAAAACAGTAATATGAAGCTAATTTTACAAATAAAGAATTATTCTTACTGAATTTTATGTTTCAATTTAGAAAAAAAAATTAGCACTATCGCGAAAAAATTCCCTGACTTTGAAAAAAATTTCCTGGCATTTCCAGTAGTAGTAGAGTAGATTGAGGTTGAATTATTAAAGAGCCTATCATTTTCTGTTCAGCAACAAATTGGAGGGTGAATAACATGTTAAAATCCCACGGGTTATTGCGATTTTTCCACATACAATTAGTTCATTTAAAATATAAATAATTTCATAGGAATCTGTATTATCATTAGAGAATAACAGAAAAATGTAACGTCCTTTCAGATAAATTTTAATTAATTTTTTTTTCTGAAAAAAATATCTTTTCTTTCACTCCGCTGGAGTGGATATCTGAGCCAATTTTTTATCGACTTGAATAACATTTTTCGAAATTTTTTAAAAATAGTTCAGAAATTATTTCTGGGCAGAGTTATTCTTAATTTTTTAGAAAACTGGATATAGAAGATTCAGGAAACACGAAAAATGTATCATTTTTGGAAATTCCGTCGACCTGTAGCCTACAATATTTAACCGATTGGTCTCAAAATTTGAGAATAAATTGATTAGAAGAAGCTCCAGTGGCTCTCTTCAGGAAATTTTGATTTTTTTTATTGTTCTAAAGTTATTTCAGTTTTTATGCCCAAAGTTAGATTTTTAATTAATTTAGTCAACCTGTAGCCTACAATATTCAACAGAATCGTCTAAAAATTTCAGAATAAATTGACTGGATGAATCTCCAGTGAACCTTTTCAGGAAGTTTTGATTCATCAATTTCTTCTAGAGTTATTTCACTTTTTATGCAGAAAATTCGATTATTTATCAGATTAGTCAACCTGTAGCCTATAATATTCAACTGATTAGTCTAAAATTTTTAGAATGAATTGACTAGATGAAGCTTGAGTGCCATTCTTTTAGAAAATTTCGATGGATTATTTTTTTCTGGAGTTATTTGACTTTTTATCCCAAAAATTCCGTTTTTAGCAGTTCAGTCGACCTGTAGCCTACAATATTTAACCAACTGGTCTAAAAATTTTAGGATAAATTGACTAGAAGAAGCTCCAGTGCCTTTCTTCAGGAAATTTCGATTTATTTTATTGTTCTAAAGTTATTTCACTTTTTATGCTCAAAGTTAGATTTTTTATTAATGTAGTCAACCTGTAGCCTACAATATTCAACCGATTAGTCTAAAATTTTTAGAATAAATTGACTAGATGAAGCTGGAGTGCCATTCTTTTAGAAAATTTTGATTGATTAATTTCTTCTGGAGTTATTTGACTTTTTATCCGAAAAATTGAGTTTTTAGCAGTTCGGTCGACCTGTAGCCTGCAATATTTAAGCAATTTGTCTAAAAATTTTAGGATGAATTGACTAGAAGAAGCACCAGTGCCTTTCTTCAGGAAATTTTGATTTATTTTATTGTTCTGAAGTTATTTCTCTTTTTATGCCCGAAGTTTGATTTCTTATTAATTTAGTAAACTTGCAGCCTACAATATTTAACCGATTGGTCTAATAATTTTAGGATAAATTAAATAGATAAAGCTCCAGTAAAATTTTTTAGGAAGTTTTGATTCGTCAATTTCTTGTAGAGTTATTTCACTTTTTATTCAAAAAATTGGATTATTTATCAGATTAGTCAACCCGTAGCCTACAATATTCAACATATTCGACTGATATTTCTAGAAAAAATTGAACAGGTGAAGCTTGAGTGCCATTTTTTTAGAAAATTTTGATTAATTAATTTCTTCTAGAGTTATTTCACTTTTTATTCCAGAAATTCAATTTTTAGCAGTTTGGTCGACTTGTCGCCCACAATATTCTACGGATTAGTCTCAAGATTTCAGGATGAATCGCCTAGAAGAAGCTCCAGTGCTATTTATCAAGAAATTTTGATTTATTCAATTCTTCTAGAGTTATTTCACTTTTGATGCAAAAAATTGATTTTTTATCAGTTTAGTCAACCTATAGCCTACAATATTCAACCGATTCGTCTACAAATTTTAAAATAAATTGACTAGATAAAGCTTTAGTGCCATTTTCCAGGAAATTGTAATTTATTAATTTCTTCTAGAGTTATTTGACTTTTCATGCCCAAAATTCGATTTTTTAGCAGTTCAGTGGACCTTTAGGCTACAATATACAACGGAATCCTCTTAACATCTGAGGATAAATTGACTAGATGAAGCTCAATTGTTGTTCATCAGTAAATTTAGATTTATTTAATTCTTTTAGAGTTATTTCGCTTTTTATATGAAAAATTGGAGTTTTTATCAGTTAAGTCAACCTGTAGCCAACAATCTTCAACCGATTAGTCTAAATTTTTCAGTATTAATTGATTAGATGAAGCTTGAGTGCCATCCTTTCAGAAAATTTTGATTGATTTATTTCTTTTGGAGTTATTTCACTTTATATCCCAAAAATTCAGTTTTTAGCAATTCGGTCGACCTGTAGCCTACAATATGTAACCGATTGGTCTCAAAATTTCAGAATATATTAATTAGCAGTAGCTCCAGTGTCCCTCTTCAGGAAATTTTGATTTATTTCACTGTTCTAAAGTTATTTCACTTTTTATGACCAAAGTTACATTTTTTATTAATTTAGTCAACCCGTAGCCTACAATATTGAACCAATTGGTCTAAAGATTACAGGATACATTTCCTAGAAGAAGCTCCAGTCCCATTTATCAGGAAATTTTGATTTATTCATTTCTTCTAGAGTTATTTCACTTTCGATGCAAAAAATTCGATTTTTTAGCAGTTCAGTGGACCTTTAAGCTACAATATTCAACGGAATCCTCTAAACATTTAAGGATAAATATACTAGATGAAGCTCAATTGTTGTTCTTTAGTAAATTTAGATTTATTTAATTCTTCTAGAGTTATTTCGCTTTTTATATCAAAAATTGGACCTGTAGCCTACAATATTCAACAGAATCGTCTAATAATTTCAGGATAAATTGACTAGATAAAGCTCCAGTAAAACCTTTCAGGAAGTTTTGATTCATCAATTTCTTCTAGAGTTATTTCACATTTTATTAAAAAAATTGGATTATTTATAAGATTAGTCAACCTGTAGCCTACAATATTCAACATGTTCGTCTGAAATTTCTAGAAAAAATTAAACAGGTGAAGCTGGAGTGCCATTTTTTTAGAAAATTTTGATTGATCAATTTCTTCTAGAGTTATTTCACTTTTTATTCCAAAAATTCAATTTTTAGCAATTTGGTCGACTAGTCGCCCACGATATTCTACAGATTGGTTTCAAGATTTCAGGATAAATCGCCTAGAAGAAGCTCCAGTGCCATTCATCACGAAATTTTGATTTATTCAATTCTTCTAGAGTTATTTCACTTTTGATGCAAAAATGTTTATTTTTTATCAGTTTAGTAAACCTGCAGCCTACAATATTCAACCGTTTCGTCTAAAAATTGAAAAATAAATTGACTAGATAAAGCTTTAGTGTCAGTTTTCAGGAAATTCTGATTTATTAATTTCTTCTAAAGTTATTTGACTTTTCATGCTCAAAATTCAATTTTTTAGCAGTTCAGTGTAACCTTAGGCTAAAATATTCAACCGATTTCTCTGAAAATTCGAAGATAAATTGACTAGATGAAGATACAGTGCCACTGTTTAAGGAATTATGATTTATCCATTTTTTCCTAGAGTTATTTCAATTTTTTATGCCCAAACAGCAGTTCAGTCGAATTTTAGCCTACAATATTCAACTGAATCATTAAAAAAATTTCAGGATAAATTGACTAGATAAAGTTTCATTGCCATTATGCAGAAAATTTTTATTTATACAATCCTACTAGTGTTATTTTACTTTTCTTTATCCAAAATCGGATTTTTTAGCAGTTCAGTGAACCTTTGGGCTACAATATTCAACCGATTGCTCTGAAAATTTAAGGATAAATTGACTGGATGAAGCTCCAGTGTCATTTTTCAAGAAATTATGAGTTAATAATTTTTTTCTAGAGTTATTTCAATTTTGAAGTCGAAAATTTGATTTTTAGCAGTTCAGTGGATCTTTAGGCTAAAATATATTTGAATGATTCCTCTAAAAATTCAAGGATGAATTGACTAGACGAAGCTTCAGTGTCATTTTTCGAGAAATTGTGATTTATTCATTTTTTCCTAGAGTTACTTCAATTTGCTATGCCCAAACTTCGATTTCTTAGAACTTCAGTTGACTTGTAGACTACAATATTCAACCGAATCGTCTGAAAATGTCAGGATAAATTGAGTTGGTGAAGTTCCATCACCATTTTTCAGGAAATTTTGATTGAATAATTTCTTCTAGAGTTATTTTACTTTTTATGGACAAAATTTGATTTTTCATCAGTTTAGTCAACCTCTAGCCTACGATATTCAACCGACTCGTCTACAAATTTTAAAATAAATTGACTAGATGAAGCTTCAGTTCTATTTTTCAGGAAAGTTTGATTTATTAATTTTTTCTAGAGTTATTTCACTTTTCGTGCCCAAAATTCGATTTTTTAGCAGTTTAGTGGACCCTTAGATTAAAATATTCAACAGATTTCTCTGAAAATTTGAGAATAAATTGACTGGATGAAGTACCATCACCATTCTTCAGGAAATTTGGATTCATAAATTTCTTCTAGAGTTATTTTACTTTTTATGCAAATTTTTGTATTTTTTATCAGTTGAGTCAACCTGTAGACCACAATATTCAACTGATTCGTCTAAAAATTTCAGAATAAATTGACTACATAAATCTCTATTGCCACTTTTTAGGAAATTTTGATTTAATAATTTCTCCTCGAGTTATTGCTCTTTTTGAGCAAAAAATTTGATTTTTTATCAGTTTAGTCAACTTGTGGCCCACAATATTCAAACGATTCGTCTAAAAATTTTAGAATAAATTGACCACATAAAGCCTTAGTGCCACTTTTTAGGAAATTTTTATTTAATTTTTTTTTCTCGAGTTACTCAACTTTATATTTAGCCAATTTATAAAAAAGCCTGTTATCGTACCAGCCTTATATAACTTAATAATTTACAACATTAAAAGAACTCTAACTTATTTCTGTACCGAAATTGTAAAATTTTTAAGATCCAAGATAATGCTGGAATTTTCGTGAATTATCAAGTAAAATAAAAAGTTCTGCAATTAGAGTTTGGAATCTTGGCTGGAAAACTTTTACGACTTATGAAAAGATAGTTGCGAAACTCGAATAAGCTCAATTTGGGTAATTGAACTCTGCATATGATATTTCTGGTGCGAGCATGGAATTCAAGTGTGAATCTGCTCAGGGCTTATGGCGAATCTATGAATAATAAATGAACTTCTCAATGCAACCTTTTGACACGATTTTTTTTTCGTTACCTTTGGCAGAGTCGGAGTTTGATATTCAAATTTAATAGAATTTAGCCTACCTTTTTTTTGAAAAAGGGGAATTTTTTATTTTAAAAATACCAGTCGAATAAACAAGAGTTGATAATGAATTGTCTAAACCATCATTTTTGTTAACTTTAATTAATTATTTCGCCGCTCTAATCAAAAAGTTGAGAACTAGTTGAAAAATTTAGAAAAAACCGTGATTTCGTAGCATTAGTCTAACAGAAGTTAGTAATAAACAATAATAAATTGTTTAACAAATTATGTAGGTTAACTTTGATTAATTATTACCTCACTCTAAGTAGAAACTTGACAAAGAGGTTAAAAAATTAAGATGAAAACGCAAATTTCTAGCATTACTCTAAGACATGATAGCTATAAACAATGAAAAATTGTTTAAACAATTATTTTTATCAACTTTGGATAATTATTTCTTCACTCTCACTGAAAAGTTTGAAAATAGTGTAAATAATAAGAAAAAACCGCAAGTTTCTAGCGTTAGTGTAAGAGAATTTAGTCATAAACAATAATAAACTGTTTAAACAATTATGTTTATTAACCTAATTGTTCACTTTGATTAATTATTACCTTCCTCTGAGTGAAAAGTTGACAAAAAGGTTAAAAAATTAAGATAAAAACGCAACTTTATAGCATTAATCTAAAACCAGATAGATATAAACAATACAAAATTGTTTAAACAATTATTTTTGTTAACTTCAATGAGATATTTCCTCGATCTAACTGAAAAGTTTGAAAAATAGTTGAAAAATTATGAAAAACCGGAACTTTCTAGCATTAGGGTAAGAGAAGTTAGTCATAAAGAATAATGAATTGTTTAAACAATTACGTTTGTTAACTTTGATTGATATTGCCTTATTCTGAGTGAAAAGTTGACGAAAAGGTTGGAAAATTAAGATAAATTCGCCACTTTTTTATATGACTCTAAGACAAGATAGCTATAAACTAACTAAGTAGTAAAAGCACCCGACCGGCAATCGGAGGACCTGTGGTTCGATTCCCAGCGGAGCGAAAGAGAAAGATCTTTTTTTCAGAAATTACAATTTTTTAATCCAATTTTTCAATTATGGGGGTATTTTCTTATTTGATTATTTCAATAAAATATATATTTTGTTGAAATCTTTTTTTAATAGAGCCTTTTTTGGTAGCTTCTCAGAGACCACCATTGAGCTTGAAAGCTAACTCTGATAGTAAGTTTGCGAGAGTTAACCATTAAAGATTCAGGTCGGATTGAAAAGTTTGAGATAATTAGTTCAATTAAATGATGTTGAATTATGAATATATCAAGTTACTTTGCTCGAAACGATTTCTTTAATTAATTGTTAATCGAAAATTATGTGACTAATCGCTGGGGTACTTAATTCTATTTTATAGCAATAATCTGAGACAATATTGTTCTAAATGATAATAAATTGTTTAAACAATTATTTTTGTAAACTCTGAATAATTATTAGCTCGCTGTGAATAGAAAGTTTGCAAAAAGTTGCGAATTTCAAAAAAGCCGCTACTTTCTAGCATGACTAAGAGAATATTGTTCTAAACAATAATAAATTGTTTAAACAATTTTTTTTAAACTCCCATTAATACCTTACTCCAATTAAAAAGTTGACAAAGAGTTGGAAATTTCAGAAAAATCATCTATTTTATAGCAATAATCTGAGACAATATTGTTCTAAACAATAATACATTGTTCAAACAATTATTTTTGTTAACTCTGATCAATTATTAGCTTACTGTGAATAGAAAGTTTGCAAAAAGTTGCGAATTTAAAAAAAAGCCGCTACTTTCTAGCATGACTCTGAGAGAATATTGTTCTAAACAATAATGAATTGTTTAAACAATTTTTTTAAACTCTCGTTAATACCTTACTACAAGTAAAAAGTTGACAAAAACTTGAGAATTTTAGAAAAAACCTCTATTTTACAGCAATAATCTGAGACAATATTGTTTTAAACAATAATAAATTGTTTAAACAATGACTTTTGTTAACTTTGAACAATTATTACAGCACTGTAAGTGAAAAGTAGAAAAAAATTCAAAATTTTAGAAAAAACCGCTAATTTCTAGCATGACTCTGAGAGAATATTGTTCTAAGCAATAATATATTGTTCAAACAATTTTTGTTGTTGAATTTAAATAATTATGTCCTATCTCGAACTAAATAGTGGAAAAAGTTGAATAATTCAGAAAAAAAAGAACTTTCTAGCATTATTCCAAAGGAACATCTTTTAAAATAATAATAAATTTTCAACAGTAATAACAAATTTCAAACAATTTATTATTGTTTATAGAAATGGTTTCTTATAATAATGCTAGAAATATGCGATTTTTTCTGAATTTTGATTAATTTTCAACTTTTTAATTAAAGCGAGGACATAGTTAATTGAATTCAATAAAATAATTGTTTTTAGAATTTATTATTGTTTATAACTATCTTTTCTTAGAGTAATGGAAGAATATTGAATTAAAACGAAAAAAGGAGGGAGCTTGAAAATAAAATAAAAATCTAAATTCAGTTTTCGAACACCCTACTGCACACTCGCTTTTAATTGTAAATCATTGCAAATCCATGCAACCATATTAAACAAAGCTTTGGAAATTAAATAAATTGAACCTTGCAACCTTTGAAATTATTATTTAATTAATTTTTTATTTATTTCATTTTCATTTTTATTAAAAAAATTAATTATTTAATTAATTATTTACAAATATCAAGCATTCACGAGTCAAAAATTCACAAGGAAGCTCTTAGACTGGATGTTTTAATAATTTTAAAATCATAAAAATTATCAATTTGAAAAGACAGATAAAAATCTTTTTCAAACAAAAAATAAGTGTTCATTTTTTGGATTTTAATCAATTTGGGCGGGGGCGGGGGGCATAAACATAAAAAAGAAGAATCCAATGTGGTTTTGGACCACCCAACTGCACAATCGCTTTTGATTGTAAATCATTGTGAATTCATGCAACTAAATTAAATGAAGTACAATTTTACAAACTTGTAATAAAACTGAGCATTTGAATAATTTTTAAATTATAAAAATTTTCAAATTGAAAGGACAGATATTATTTTTGAAACAAAAAGATTGGTGTTTATTTTTTTCGATTTAAATAAACTGGGGGAGGGGGAGAGCATAAAACAAAAAGAATCCGATGCGGTTTTGAACAACCCTACTGCACACTCGCTTTTGATTGTAAATCAGTGTAAATGCATGAAACCAAATTAAAATTGAAGAGAAAGATAACATTTTTTTAATTTGAAACAATTGGTAGTGAGCGGAACTACATGAAAATTTAAAAAAAAAATCTAAATGGTTTCGGATCACCCTACTGCACAATCGCTTTTAATTATTAATCATTGTAAATTCATGAAACTAACTCAAATAAAGCTTTAGAAATTTAAAAACTTGAACCTTGGAAACGTTCAAATTATTGACAAATATCAAGCGTTCAAGAGCAAAATTTTACAAAATTGTTAAGAAACTGAATATTTAAATAATTTTGAAATTATAAAAATGTCCAAATGGAAAGGATAGATCAAATTTCATTCCAACAAAAAGATAGGTGTCTGTTTTTTTCAATTTAAATTATCTGGGAGGGGGGGGGGGTGAAGAGCAATACAATTTTTTTTAAAATCCGATACGGTTTTGAATAACCCTACTCCACAATCGCTTTTGATTGTAAATCAGTGCAAATTCATGCAACTAAATTGAATAAAGCTTTAGAAATCGGTCAACTTAAACCTAGAAACCGTTTAAATTATTGACAAATATCTAGGCGTTCTAGAGTACAATTTTACAAAATTGTATCAAATCAAAATATTTGAATAATTTTTAAATTAATAAAATTTTCAAATTTAAAGTACAGATGAAATTTTATTCAAACAATAAGATGGGTGTTTTTTTTTATTTAAAGAAACTGTGGGGTATTGAAATTGAAAAAAATAATCCTATGCGTTTTTGAACAACCCTATACTGCACAATCGCTTTTGATTGTAAATCAGTCCTAATGCATACAACCAAATTAAAACTGAAGAGAAAGATAACATTTTTTTCTTTGATTTGAACAAATTAGTAGTGAGCGAAACAGCATGAAATTTAAGAAAAAATTCTAAGCGGTTTCAGATCACCCTACTGCACAATCGCTTTTAATTATTAATCACTGTAAATTCATGAAACTGAATTCAATAGAGCTTTGGAAATCGGCCAACTTAAACCTAGAAAATCGTTAAAATTATTGACAAATATCCACGTATTCTAGAGTACAATTTTACAAAGTTGTACTAAAACAAAATATTTGAATAATTTTTTAATTAAAAAATTTTCAAATTGAAAGGACAGATAACATTTTATTCAAACAATAAGATAGGTGTTTTTTTTCATTTGAAGAAACTGGGGGGGTATTAAAATTGAAGAAAAAAGAATCCTATGCGGTTTTGAACAACCCTACTGCACAATCGCTTTTGATTGCGAATCAGTGCTAGTGGATACAACCAAATTAAAATTGAAAATACAGATAAGATTTTTTTGTTTCATTCGAACAAATTGGTGATGAGCGGAATAGTATGAAAATTAAAAAGAAATCTAAGCGATTTTGGATCACCCTACTGCACAATCGCTTTTTATTGTAAATCATTGCAAATTCATGCAACTAAATTAAATAAAGCTTTAGAAATTGAACAACTTAAAACTTGAAACCATTCAAATTATTAGCCAATATCAAGCATTCAAGAGTAAAATTTTACAAAGTTGTAATGTAACTGAATGTTTGAATAATTTTTAAATTATGAAAAATTGCCAAATTAGAAGGACAGATGAAATTCTGTTCAAACAATGAGATATATGTTTTTTCGATTTAAATAAACTGGGGGAGAGCATTAAAATATAAAAAAAATCCGATGCAGTTTTGAACAACCCTACTTCACAATCGCTTTTGATTGTAAATCATTGTAAATTTATGCAAATTAAATTAAATGAAGCTTTAGAAATTAAACAACTTAAACCTTGAAACCATTCAAATTATTGGCCAATATCAAGCATTCAGGAGTAAAATTTTACAAAATTGTAATAAAACTGAATATTTGAATAATTTTTAAATTATGAACATTTTCAAATTAAAAGGACAGGTGAAACTTTATTCAAACAATAAGGAAAGTGTTTTTCGATTTGAAAAAACTAAGGTGTATTGAAATGAAAAAAAAGAATTCTATGTGGGTTTGAACAACCCTACTGCACAATCGCTTTTGACTGTAAATCATTGCAAAATTGCA